>JACEFZ010028052.1:0-30000 GCA_014155875.1 Cepaea nemoralis
AAACCCACCCGAAACCCCCCAAAATTTTTTTGCCAAGGGGGATGGACTCCGGACAGCTTATATGAAAAAAGATATCTCTCCTCTCTCTCTCTCTCTCTCTCTCTCTCTCTCTCTCTCTCACTCTCTAAACTCTCTCAACCTCTCTCAAAAATTTAGGGGGTCGGATAACGTGATTTGTGAACAATAAGGAAAATATCGGTGGAACTTCTCTTATTAATTTATTCACGCCATTGTTTAGTCTATCAATTAGCTAATGTTTAACTTAGGGCCGCCCTCTTAATTAAAACATGATGCTAGGCATCGCTCTGTTGTTTTTCTTCTTCTTCTTCTTTCGTTCATCCGGAGTGTTTTTTTCAGATTGTTGCGGTGTGTCTGTTATGCGCCCTTGGGCCGAAACCCGTGGGCCAAACATCGACTTTAGCGTGCTTTTTTGACCAGGTAGCATTCCTGGGAGACTCTCATTTTTGTGTGCCATCTACAGCCCAGCTGGCCAGGTTGAACGGTCGAAGACAACGGTCATCCCTCAAAGGAAGGCAGGGATAGTCCATAGCATTTTCCGCCACCCAAAGGGTTTGCTTCCATAGTTGCAGGGCCGACACATAGCTCCTGATTCTGGGCTCACCGAGGGAAATCGTCACGTCCCTGCTCAGGCTGCTTTAAACCCTCACTTCAATATATTGGTCTTTTCCCGTTGCCCTGGGCCATTCCTGCACAAACCAACAAGTTTCAGACGGTATCCACTCAGCGATTTTCGGCATGTGCTTGTCGTTGCACCCGTCAGAGCTGTTCCAGCACGACAGACATTCGGAAAACTACCTAGTCAGAGCTGTTCCGAACAAGAGCGGCATTCGGAACTGGGTAGTCAGAGCTTTTTCCTAGCACGAGAGACATTCGGACGAAAATTTTCACTCGACGTAATTGCGTAGTGTCATTTTTAGTTTGCCACCCGTAGGACGACACTTCCGACTTCTGGCGGCATTTTTTAATGGGGTTTTAGCCTTCCTCTGGTTTCGGGGCACGTTAGACTGTTGTGATGACGCCAAAATCTCAGCTGGTCAAGATAGAACGATCAACGAAAATCGCGTCGGCCCTCAAGGGAAGGCGGGGGTAGACCATGGGCATTCCCTCGCTATCCAAGGAGGCTTCCATAATTGCAGAGCCGGCACATGTTGCTCTGATACTGGGCACACCCCGAGGATTTTGCCCACGTCCTGCTCATGGCTGCTTTAGTTGCTCACTTCCATGTTTTGGGATCTCGCTTGCCACTGATCGCTTAAGCACACCCGGGAGCGGTTAGACTTCGAGCGACATCCACTCGGTAAGCTTTTATCTGTGACTTCGGACAACGCAATAGTTTGCTCGCCGCTTCCCATTTCGCGTCATTGGACGTTCTTCCACTTTTGTCTACACTCTCTATGAGTTAGATACAGACAGTTTTCGTAACCATTTCCTTCGACTGGGGCCTTTTCTGACTTTTTGTACTCGCTCACAAGGTAGGCTACATGTGCTGCCGCTCAGCACCTTACCTTCGTGCAGCAGTGACGGAAACGGCCTGGCCCTCTCACCGGGATCTCTCATATCCCCAGCTGAGAGCCTTCGAACTTATATCAGACCTGAGCGTAGCTTTCCTCAGTATCACGCCTCTATTTTTCGGTAGAGGGTATTGGCTCGGCTCTCAGATCCGAGGGTTTGTGGCTTAGAGGGGTTTCAGCCACAGCCCTCGACAGGAGCCCTTAAGTGTTTTGTCCGGACCAAAAACTTCTGCCTTCGTGCGCCTGATTTAAACTTTTGACTTTATCCCCACCTCAGTCTAACCCGCAGAGCAGCAGGTTGTGTCTCTCTTAGTCTGGCCCCCATCCCATATGCCGTCCGATTGTAGTTTTTATCCATCGGCAAGCACATGGGATCAGAGGGACACACAAGCTCCCCCACCACGGCAAGGTGGAAAAAATCGGGGGAGCCACTGTTATCCAGTAGGATCGTGTCTCTAAAGGGAAACCCCGACAGATTTAATGAGCCTTCGCGGTTTCACGTGAGACGTGTGAACTTAGACATGCATGGCTTAATCTTTGAGACAAGCATATGACTACTGGCAGGATCAACCAGATATCTATCGACAGACGGACTATTCACGCACACCAAGCCAAAAGACATCGCTAAGCGGGGCCCCCCCGGTACAAGGTGATACATGCAAAACCCCTGGACGCCTACCCACGAGCTTTCAAGCTACGCCGGCAGGACTGACCGAAAAAAAAAACTATACCACTTACTGACTGCAGGCCCAGTAGAGAGAGAGAGAGAGAGAGAGAAGAGAGAGAGAGAGAAGAGAGAGAGAGAGAGAGAGAGAGAGAGAGAGAGAAAGAGAGAGAGAGAGTGGGCGCTTATCGAGACTTTGTCGAACGATCGTACAAATTTTGCTCTTTTGCCCCCTCAAAAAAACGACCCTGGATACACGATGCGGTTACATTCTTGAAACGCCTGCCTCGCTAACTTACGTTGGCTGGGAAGATCCATTTTTTGGGGCACCTCACACAGCCATCCGAGACAACGAACGCTAGACGCGGAACTGATCTAGCGAACCAGACCAGCCCCACTGTTGTTGTTTTTTTTTTTAACTACCTCGCGTTCTCTGAACAACCATTCCGCAAACTTCATTGGCACCTTGACGTCTTGACAGACGATAGTTTGTTACATTGTGCTTCAAAAAGGCTTAATACTTACAAACCATGGCGTTGGCGAATGTTACTGATAAAGCCGATTCGCGCTGTAAATGTTCGTCCATAATGGATGCATGTGAACACATCACCATCATGCACCATCTTACATCTTATACGCTTGGTGTGTGACTTATCTGCAATAATTTCTCCTTTGTCTTTATTCCATTTCTGATATTTGCCCTCCATGCAACACGTTCAGCGGCAACATGCTCCCAATGTGCATTATCAGTGCGTGTATCAATAATGTCCCGCTTACACACATCTTTGTATCGTAGTAGAGGCCGACCCTGAGATCTCCTTCCCACCTGTAATTCACCAAAAAAGATGTTCTTTGGTATTCTACCATCATCCATCCTCCTAATGCGTCCTATCCATCTAAGTCTACAAAGAATGAGCACGGGATATACCGTCACACAACCTGATCTTTCCAATGCTTCAGTATTTGTGATGTTTTCATGCCACTTAATACCAAGTATTTTTCGCAGACACCGCATATGAAAGCTGTTTAAACGTTTCTCTTGGTGTCAGTAAGTTGTCCAGGCTTCACTGCAATAAAGAAAAGTACTAATTACACAGGATTTATAGTCAAGGACTTCTGTTGTGGCAATAAGATTCCTGTTCTCTCAGACCCTTTTCTTAACCTGTTCATTGTTGCTGCTGCCTTACCAATCCTGATGTTGATTTCCTGATCTACGGATAATTTGCTGCTTACCTCTGATCCTAGATATGTAAAATGATCTACTATCTTTAGTTAAGAGTCGTCAATAAATATTGATGGTACCCCATGTGCACCTTGTGACATAATCTGTGTCTTCTTTTTGCTAATTGTTAAACCAAATTCAGAACAAGCATTGGAGAATGCAGACAGTAGACGATGCAATTCTTCCCCAGAGTGGATCGTAATTGCAGCATCATCTGCAAAAGGCAAATCAGAACTTTCCTAATTTTGGTCTTCGCCTTCATACTCTGAGCATTATAGAGGCCGCCATCTGAGTGTGAGTGAATGTATATACCACCATCCTGATCACGAAAGGCATATTTTACTAGAAGTGAAAAGTATATTCCAAAGAGAGCGGGAGCTAATACACAACCTTGCTTAAATCACTCTTGATTTCAAACTCTTCTGAAGTTGAACCATCAAACTTGATTATACCCTGCATGCCTGTGTGGAACGATTCCTCAATTGACAGAAGAGTTGGTGGGCAGCCAATCTTCTTTAGTGCCATGAACAGACCCTCAAAACTAACCAAATCAAATGCTTTTGTGAGGTTGATGAAGGCAATAAACAGTGACTGGTTCTGTTCACGGCATTTTTCTTGCAGTTGTCGCAATGAGAATATCATATCAGTGGTAGACCGCTTCTGTCGAAAGCGACACTGTGATTCGGGGTAGACTTGATCTCCCAGGACTTGAAGTCTGCGCAGAACAATTTTGGCAAATACTTTCCCAACAATACACAGAAGTGAGATTCCCCTACAGTTGTTACAGTCGCTCCGATCGCCCTTGTTCTTGTACAATGTGATGCTTGAGTCTTTGAAATCATGTGGGACTTGTCCTTCACTCGAGCATAGCTCTATTAGCTGGTGGGTCTGTACAGTGAGTGTGTCTCGCCCATTCCTGATAACCTCTAATGGAATCTCATCCTTACCTGGAGCCTTGCCAGATGCAAGTTCATTTATAGCATTCATAACTTCTATTGTGGTAGGAAGCGTGTCCAAGTGGTCAAGAGTTGGCAGGGCATCTATGGCGTTGAGGGAATCATCCGCTAGTTTGGTCTTACTTTAGTAAACCTCCATATAGTGCTCTACCCATCTGTCCATCTGCTGTTTCTTATCAGTGATGATTTCTCCAGTCAACGTTCTTCTTATACATGCTTCTTATGTTTCCCTTATCACTTGCATTTTGAATGGAATCACATAACTTGATCCAACTTTATCCGCGAACTAGATAATGAAAATATTGACGTGATTGCATATATTAGAACGTTTCTTAAACTATATATGGGAAGGGTGCTGATAATTCGAGTTGCAGTTGTGTGTTACATTTAAAATGTCACAGGATTATTTGGCTATTGTACAATAGGGTCGTGGATTATTTGACTAATATAAAATAGTATCGCAATGAAAATAGTGCCGTGATTGCATGTTTTAGAACGTTTCTTAAACTATATTTGGGAAGGGTGCTGATAATTCGGGTGCTGATAATTCGAGTTGCAGGTGTGTGGTACATTGAAAATGTCACAGGATTATTTGGCTATTATAAAATAGGGGCGTGGATTATTTGAGTATTATAAGATAGTATCGTGGATTGTTTAATTATTATAACAGGGGTCCCGGATTGTTTGGCGATTATAATATGGGTCACCTATTGTTTAACTATTATAAAAGGGGTCCCAGTTTGTTTGTCTATTAAAATATGGGTCGTGGGTTGTTTAACTATTATAAAGAGGGTCGTGGAATTATTTTATTATAATAAAATAGAATAGTGGATTGTTTAACTATTATAACAATAGTTGTGGATTATTTGGCTATTATAAAACGGATCGTGCATTGCTTGGCCATTATTAAAGAAACCCTAGTTCTTAAATTTACGGCACGCTAATGACGAGGTAGAGGGATCGTTTCAAACACACGTCAGTTTGGATTCCAAAGTTGACTTCTCGTTCAAAAAGCAATGGCAAAACACTGTATGTAAACGTGATTAAAAAGTGAACTTGGAGCTGAGGGTGATCACAGCGTCCGACAAAGAACATTGCAATTTCAAATGTTAGATGGGTTTAGGTTTGCTTAGGAAATATAAGGAGACAGTTGTTGAAAGTTGTAGGGGTGCATTGATGTATACGCTTGGTGTAACCAGGTGATGCAGGAGATCTTCGACATGGAGAAGAACGTGGCCTTGCTCAGAAAAGCCATCATGGACAAGGAGAAGCCTATGAAGGTTGCGCAGACAAGACTGGATGAGAGAACCAGGAGAATCAACGTGGAGCTTTGCAATGATCCAGTCATGAAGACGTAAGTTCATCTATCTACTGTTTGGCTGGCTGGCTTGTGTAATTGCTAGTTTATTATGTTCGGCTATCTACTATCTGGGTGATTGGCTGGCTTCTGTAATTGCTAGTTTATTATGTTCGGCTATCTACTATCTGGGTGATTGGCTTGCTTCTGTAATTGCTAGTTTTTTTTTGTTCGGCTATCTACTATCTGGGTGATGGCTGGCTTCTGTAATTGCTAGTTTATTATGTTCGGCTATCTACTATCTGGGTGATTGGCTGGCTTGTGTAATTGCTAGTTTATTATGTTCGGCTATCTACTATCTGGGTGATTGGCTGGCTTGTGTAATTGCTAGTTTATTATGTTCGGCTATCTACTATCTGGGTGATTGGCTGGCTTGTGTAATTGCTAGTTTATTATGTTTCGGCTATCTACTATCTGGGTGATTGGGTGGCTTGTGTAATTGCTAGTTTATTATGTTCGGCTATCTACTATCTGGGTGTTGGGTGGCTTGTGTAATTGCTAGTTTATTATGTTCGGCTATCTACTATCTGGTGATTGGCTGGCTTGTGTAATTGCTAGTTTATTATGTTCGGCTATCTACTATCTGGGTGATTGGCTGGCTTGTGTAATTGCTAGTTTTATTATGTTCGGGTATCTACTATCTGGGTGATTGGCTGGCTTCTGTAATTGCTAGTTTATTATGTTCCGCTATCTACTATCTGGGTGATTGCTGGCTTGTGTATTGCTAGTTTATTATGTTCGGCTATCTACTATCTGGGTGATTGGCTGGCTTCTGTAATTGCTAGTTTATTATGTTCGGCTATCTACTATCTGGGTGATTGCTGGCTTGTGTAATTGCTAGTTTATTATGTTCGGCTATCTACTATCTGGGTGATTGGCTGGCTTGTGTAATTGCTAGTTTATTATGTTCGGCTATCTACTATCTGGGTGATTGGCTGGCTTCTGTAATTGCTAGTTTATTATGTTCGGCTATCTACTATCTGGGGGATTGGCTGGCTTGTGTAATTGCTAGTTTATTATGTTCGGCTATCTACTATCTGGGTGATTGGCTGGCTTGTGTAATTGCTAGTTTATTATGTTCGGCTATCTACTATCTGGGTGATTGGCTGGCTTGTGTAATTGCTAGTTTATTATGTTCGGCTATCTACTATCTGGGTGATTGGCTGGCTTCTGTAATTGCTAGTTTATTATGTTCGGCTATCTACTATCTGGGTGATTGGCTGGCTTGTGTAATTGCTAGTTTATTATGTTCGGCTATCTACTATCTGGGTGATTGGCTGGCTTGTGTAATTGCTAGTTTATTATGTTCGGCTATCTACTATCTGGGTGATTGGCTGGCTTGTGTAATTGCTAGTTTATTATGTTCGGCTATCTACTATCTGGGTGATTGGCTGGCTTGTGTAATTGCTAGTTTATTATGTTCGGCTATCTACTATCTGGGTGATTGGCTGGCTTGTGTAATTGCTAGTTTATTATGTTCCGCTATCTACTATCTGGGTGATTGGCTGGCTTGTGTAATTGCTAGTTTATTATGTTCGGCTATCTACTATCTGGGTGATTGGCTGGCTTGTGTAATTGCTAGTTTATTATGTTCGGCTATCTACTATCTGGGTGATTGGCTGGATTGTGTAATTGCTAGTTTATTATGTTCGGCTATCTACTATCTGGGTGATTGGCTGGCTTGTGTAATTGCTAACTTTATACATTCGTCTATCTATTGTCTGTCTGTCTGGCTGGCTTGTTTCTCTGCTTGGCTATGTAGTTAGTTACTTCGTGTTTCACTGCTTGTCTAATTACTAGCTTAGTAAATTCAGCTATCTACTATCTGGTGACTGGTTTGTCTAATTGCTAGCTTAGTATGTTCATATATCTACTGTCTGGGTGACTAGTTTGTGTAATTTCTAGCTTACTAAGTTCGTCTATCTACTGTCTGGGTGGCTGGATTGTGTAATTGCTAGTTTAGTATGTTCATCTATCTACTATCTATGTGACTCGCTTGCTTCTCTGCTTAGTTAGGACTTCTTGTTGCTTTGCTTATGTATTTCTTCTTGTTCTTTCGTTCGCTCATCTAGTAATTGCATTGCATCCTGATTTCTGTGGTGTGTCTCCTGGATGGTTGCCTCCGTCTTCAGCACCTTTCCTTTACTAGAGTAGACTGTGGTCTTACTCGAGTTTAAATATGTATGCTTATGCACACGTGTCTGCGCTTGTATGTACGTGCATACCTATAAAGAGCATTCTGTCTTTATTTAACGGCGCCAGAGACTCGACGCCGCCCCTTCTCCTGTTAGTTAAAACAATTCCGCTACGTGAAGGCCAAGAGATGGACATTTGCTGCCAGAGGTGATGAATGCACAAGCCGTGGGTATGTAACAAGGTTAGGCGCTTACCACAACTCTGATCTCCCGGCTAAATAATAGCATTTTGGAAACGCTTGTGTGATTGCTAACTTATTCAAGTACAGGAAATCTGATCATGCCATGGGTTGTTTAAACGTTATTTGCATATCTGTTACTCCACGGCCGCAGTCAAACCCAGCCTTTTGGGGGGGGGGGGGGGGGGGGGGGGGGGGGGGGGGGGGGGGGGGGGGGGGGGGGGGGGGGGGGGGCTATTTGTGATTTCATGGCAAGCTTACGTTCAGTAGTTTGCATGGATTTTTGAACGAAATATGCATACAGTAAAGCAGTTTTACACACTTTATGGCGTAATTGGCATACGTTGCTAGACCCGTAATTGTATTGCCAATAGGCGCTCGTTGGATGCTGTGTTCAGTATACGCCTGCCACCTTTACTTCCCAGAAGGTCTTGTACCCAGTTTAGCTTAGTAAGAGAAGAAGAAGAAGAAGAGAAGAAGAGAAGAAGAGAAGAAGAAGAAGAAGAAGAAGAAGAAGAAGAAGAAGAAGAAGAAGAAAGAAGAAGAAGAAGAAGAAGAAGAAGAAGAAGAAGAAGAAGAAGAAGAAGGAGGAGGGGGAGGAGGAGGAGGGGGGAGAAGAAAAGGGAGGGAGGAATGAAGGAAGGAAGGAAGGAAGGCAGGAAGGCAGGCAGGCAGGCAGGCAGGCAGGCAGGCAGGCAGGCAGTGACCGAATAAGAAATAATGTTATCAGACAGACAGTGTCGCGTATATTTAAAGGCAGAAGATCAAATTGTTTGGCCATCTCGTTAGAATGCAACATCATCAATTACCAGCACTGGCCCTATATTACAGAACATTTGCTAAGAGAGCAAGAGGACTCCCGAGAAGGAAATGGGTTGACGGCATCAAAGTCATTGTATAATCACACGGAATGACACTATCCAATGCCACCCATCGAGTGCTGTAGCGACAGTTATTTCTCCGTGCGAAGCTTGACGAGAGAGGATCGATTTCATTGCACCGAGTTTTATCCCATGCGGTTCGGTCTCTTTGCGCAGAGCAGCCAGCCCAAAGCGCCGCACAGAGCATAACTCCTTAACTCGAGCGACAACCCCTTGGAGTCTTCGAGAAAAGTGCACAATGAACCGAATGACGGAGTTCGGAAAGGAACCTTCAGAACATGAGGCAGGTGGTCAAATCACTTCGCCACGATCCCCCCCCCCCCCCCCCCCCCCCCCCCCCCTTCCCCTTATAGAAGTATGGCATGTAGTAGGGTTTGACTTACATAAGTGCTTTCAATTAAAATTAAAATTAAGTTGCATTCCTCAGAGGGCGTAATCACCCCAGCGTTTTCGCTGTTCGTGTTTCCGGGGCAATTTTACGTTCAGTAGTTTGCCATTGCTTTCTAAAGACAGGCTCCTAACCTTTTTTTTCTCGAAAAACCACACAGCTGTGTTTCGAACCCGGTATACGGTCTCACAACCCCCGTTCGCAAATCCTTAGCCCAGAGACCGTTTACCATTTTTTTTTATTTATCAACGTATCTATAGCTAATGTATCTATAGCTTATGTATGTATAACCAAAAACAATTTACCTGCATGTCATTCACAGGACGTAGCAGTCAATCCCAGCACTTTGGCTATTCGTTCGGTAGTTTGCCATTGCTTTCTGAACGACCGGCACCAATATCTTTTGTTTTTTCGAAAAAACCAGCCCGCTGTGTTTCGAACCCGAGGCAAATTACTGAGCGTAAAACTTGCCAAGACATCAGCTATGGCAGTAATATGCTGGTATTGACTGCAACGTCCTGTAAAGGATATGCAACTTTTATAAAAATTTATTCCAAACAATTAATCAAGCGCCGTCACCACAATGAAGGGTGGGTGGAATGGATCTCCAACAGTATCTGTCTCTTGTCATGGTACCCACTGACAAACTGCAGTTCTTCCCTCTCTTCATGCTACCTCCCCTTGTTTAATAACTGTATACCTCTTGCTCGTTTGCTATCAAATCTTTCTCCAGTTTAACTTCTTAAAAAAGTGTTAAGTCTTTAATTTGGCCATGATACATCACATACCTCCCTCTTGTATTTGTTCCTTCAGCTGTCTGTTCATTTTTTCTCTGTAATGCCTCTGCATTTTATTACGTTAGTCTTAGTCGTTAGTCGCGGTTTCCCGTTTTAAAATTTAGTTGAGTTGAGTTAAGAACCGCATCACTGCACTCGGAAATTTCCCATACGTGCTCCGCCCCCCCTTAAAAAGCCACGAAAAATCAAATATTAATCGTTCCCCCCGCTATCTGATTAAAAGTTATCCTGGTCTTCCCTTTCAGTTTTAAGATTCTACCAGTGTCAGGATCTTACTTCTAACTTAACAATGGCTCGTGTGTTCTGACAGGGAGTGAAACACAATCATACACTACGAATGATTGTACGAAACACACGGTAACATAACTGAAAACAATTTAATCACATTCTTCAGATAATGTAGCGCTCACAACTAGCGGCATTCTCATTTACAATTACGTATGTACAAATCTACAAGATCATCAATGCATACAATAAAGCATACTTTCAGTCTCCACAGAGCATACAAGCTTTCATACATCAAGCATGGAATAATACATTAAATACAAGCCACTTTCTCCCACGTCTGTCCAGTCTCATAGTCGTCCGCAGTCTGAGCTCCCAGCCAGGGTTTCGTGTTGGCCCGGCTTTGGGTTCTCGTGTGCTTCGTGCGCCACGCTGACCATTGGCCACTGCGCAGTTGCTGCTAGTTGAGTTCACATTCGTCCTTGTTCGTCGCCTTCCAGGCGCGGGCGAGTGAGATTCTGACATTCTCCGCCGCCCCCTCTTATGAAAGGAGTATCCTTTCATTATGGGTATTTCTTAATCCTATTTTTATACGTCAGAATCCACTAACTGTTTATATTGTTAGGTGAATATCTGATATATTCATGAATTCACATTGACTTGGTAATACTGCATGATATATATATTTCTCAGTGCTGCCCTGAGGTTACTTTCATCAAGTTTTGTCCCCTAGTTGGACCCGTACCTTGGTTGGTAATAATGGACTTCAGCCAGTCCGGTAGTTATCAGCGACTAACGCTATCTTTCAAGCAACGCAACTACCTCCCGACAAAAGAAAAAAAAATTACAAACAGAACATGTCAGGCCATAAATCATCTCTCTTATGAGATGATTTCAGAGTTAGAAACTCACCGATATGGTAGGATAATCCAATCCTGGTCCCCCAACCTTAGTAACTATGTTCCACGCATAGTTGACGCCATGGTGGTCTGTAGATCTTTTGGCTACCATGACAAAGATAATATATGCATGCTTACATTTACATATGTCAAATTTTTTCCCTTTAGGTGTATTGGTGAAACGTTATGGGAAGTAATTTTGAGATTCTTTCAAAAAAATAAATTACATTTGTTCTTTTTCTTCCAAGCGTCATATCTCTTTTCAATAGTGGCATAATTGGCACCATTGAGAAAAAATTAATCAATCAATGATTCTTAGATCACAAATATATAAATCCTTTCATACTCTTTACTATATGCAAATATTAGTGTCACGAAATCATTCACTCTGTCTTTCATTCATGACTATTTGTGGTATAGTCTGCTATTTTTCATAAATTTAGAAAATATTTATAAACGGAAGCGGAAGTACACACTAATGTGTTCACACGTTGGAATAATCACCGCTGTTCCTGCACACGTTTGGATGTTAATGTTCTTACACACGTTCTAATTACACTGTTGTGGATGAGATGTCCATTTAACACAGTTATACAGTTAAAATATTCGAACAGTTTCTTGTGCTTATATCACTGCTATACATAAGCTTTGATACTACTGGATATTCACCTGAAATCTGGAATCCGGTAAGTGTGTACAAATGTGTAGTACTGTGTTTGTAACACTGTTCGTAAGAATGACACTAAAGTTTTTAAAAGTAATATTCTTACACAGTTCGACCGTTCATTTGTTCATCACATTTGCTAGTTAAAAATATGTTTCAAATAAATTGTAGGACATCGTCCTTATCACAGAAGTAGTTATTCACAGCGTTCTTTGTTTACATAAATAATTTCGCTGGACTGTGATAACTGTCTGAGAGTCATAAGTAATCAGCTTAATCTTTGCGCTCAGGCGTAGTTAAACTGTCGTTCGACGTCTCGAGAGATCTGGAGAGCAGGTCGGCAATAGTATTTTCAGTACCGCTGATGTGTTTTATGTCAAAACTGTAGTTCTGGGGTAACAAGGCCCATCTAGCTATCCTGTGATTTGTCGGTGTACCTCTTGTGATGATAGTCAATGGGTTGTTATCTGTTTCCACTGTGAAATGTCTACCTAACAAATATCGGGATAATTTCGAAATAGCATAAATTAAAGCGAGACCTTCCAACTCTGGTGTAGACCATCTGCGTTCCCTTGGTGACAGCTTTCGACTTACGTAACAGATTGGATGTAAGATGTCATCATAGGATTGCAATAACACGGCTGCAATGCCTATCGTGCTCGCGTCCGTTCTCAATCTGAAAGGAATATGTAAATTTGGTAATCTTAGTATTGGATTTGTAGAAAAGTATGACAATACTTTTGTAAAGGCAGGTCTCAGGCCTTCTCTGTTTACAATTTTATTAGGTTGGTTTTTCGTTAACAGATTTGTAAAACTTTCTGTTAGACTTGAGAAGTTCGGTATGAATCTTCTGTAATAATTTAACAATCCTAACATGCTTCTTACTTCCTTTTTGGTTGTAGGAAGTGACAGTTTTAGAATTCTTGACACAATATTGTCATCAGTGGTAACAAATCCATTACAAATTTTGTAACCCAAAAAGTAATTTCATGGTAGGCAATTTCTACCTTAGCTGGCTTTACTGTCAGGCCATGTTGCCTGATGCGTTCAAAAGTTTGTCGTAGCGTCGCTAGGTGTTCTGTCATTGTATTGGTATG
The DNA here is from genome assembly GCA_014155875.1 of Cepaea nemoralis. Classification (NCBI taxonomy): domain Eukaryota; kingdom Metazoa; phylum Mollusca; class Gastropoda; order Stylommatophora; family Helicidae; genus Cepaea; species Cepaea nemoralis. The sequence continues at coordinate 13,057 of JACEFZ010028052.1, forward strand.
TACACAGATGTCGTCCATGTATGAGAGAATGTTGGGTATGTCTGCCAGTAACAGTCTTGTCATTCTTACAAATGTTGCTGGGGCATTGACTAGCCCGAATGGTAGTTTGCACCATTCGTATAGTCCCCAAGGTGTTGCAAATGCTGTCAAGTGTATAGCGTCCTCCGTCATGGGTATTTGCCAGTACCCTTTTGTCATGTCGAGTTTTGTAAAATATTTGGCATCTGTCATGTCTGTCAGTATGTCTTCACAATTAGCCATTGGTTCAGAATCTAACTGTGTAATTGCGTTGAGCTTTCGGTAATCTACACATAGGCGTATTGTATTGTCTTTTTTTCCTAACAATCACAATGGGAGAGCAATATTGTGATTGTGATCTTCTAATAATTTTGTTTTTCTCAAGGTCTAAGATTTCTTGGTGTAATTTGTCTTTGTAATGTATAGGTATCGAATATGGTCTGCACTTGATTGGTACGTCCGTTGTCAGTATGATTTGGTGTTCTACTAGATCTGTCTGTCCTGGATGGTTGGAGAAAATGGTTCTATAGTCTTGTATCAGTTGTCTGCAGTTGTCTGTCTCCGTCTGAGAGAGATTAGGAGATAGTTTAATGTCTTGCAGTGTGTCTGTCGTGTTGAGTGTTGGGACTGGTATTTCGTCTGTTTCGTCTAGGTCTGTGTGGTCCACTACAGTTGTGTTTGCTGCTGTCTCGTCTTGGTCTTCGTCTCTGGTGTAGTAGGGTTTCAACATGTTAATGTGGAATATTTTGTTCTTGTTCTTTATTGTCACTTCGTAGTCTACTGGTGAAATTTGTCTTAGAATTTTGAAAGGTCCTTGCCAAGAGTCTGCTAAGAGGTTTTTGTCGCTGGGTAAGAGAAGTAGTACGTCCTGTCCTGGTGTCAATGTTATTGTCCTGTTTTTTCTGTTGGCATACTCCCTGTAGATGGCACCAGATTGTCTTAGTGATTCTTTGGCTAATATGCATGATTTCATTATTCTGTCACGTAATGTTGTAACATGCTCGTATGGTGACAATGGTTTTTGTTCATCATTTACTTCAGTTAACAAACTGTTATAAATTGCTAATGGGCCACGTGGTCTGGCTCCATATTCTAACTCGAAAGGTGAAAACCCAGTACTAGAGTGGGGTACTTCTCGATAGGCGAAAAGTGTAGCAGGTAAAAAGATGTCCCAGTCATTTGGGCATTCTTGGTGACTTTCGCTAACATGTGCTTTAGGTCCCCATTAATTTTCTCTATAATACCCGTTGAATGAGGGTGATAGGGGCTGTTGAAACATTGCTTAATGCCTAGCATCTTATTAAAGGCTTGAGTTGCAGCGGAAATGAACTGGCTTCCTCTGTCTGATAAAATAGTGTCGGGAAAGCCTATCCTAGCAAAGATATGGAAGAATACTTCTATGATGTCTTTGGAAGTAATATTTTTAAGGGCGATAGCCTCAGGCCAACGTGTACATAGATCAATTGCCGTTAAAATATATTTATTTCCCCTTGATGTTACATGGTTTAGTGGTCCCACGATATCTACAGAAATTTTCTCAAAAGGTCTACTTGCAAGATCTGTTATTTGCAATTTTGCTTGAGGGTGTTTCCCTTTTTTGACAAGTTTCTGGCAGATCTCACATGATCTACAGTATTGTTTGATGTCACTGCAGAATTTGGGCCAGTAGAACTGTGTTAATATTCTTAGCTCTAGTTTTGGCATAGGCCATATGCCCTGCAAAAGGTACGTCATGTGCTAGTTGCAGTGCCTTCTTTCGGTGTTCAGTTGGTAACACCGTTTGTGCTATGGTTTCGGCATCTTTCGTGTAGTATCTTGTTAGGATACCGCATTTAAGATCGAAGTGCCAACTAGCATTCTTTGTCAACTTTGGCTTTTGGCCTACAAGTTTAAAATATTTTTGTAATGATGTATCAGGCTTGTTGTGCCCTAACAAAATTTTCCCTCATATCTGGGAGAGGTGTTATAATAGAATTCAGTAGTTCTAGTGCCTCAGTTTGGTTCGTCTGAGCTTGTACTTCTGCAGCTGATCTAGTTACTGCGTTATTGGATAAAATATTTTTACAGCAAGATGTTACAAGGTCATGTGGCATATCATTAACTTCAGGTAGGTTTCCAATAATTATGTCACAACATGGATTACACAATGCTGCGCATTTTACCTTGCCTGTCAAAAATGGTGTCTGAATGTATGTCCATGCAAGTGGGTATTTCTCAATATTTCCTGAGAAAGTTCTGCATGTTACATGTCTACCTGTATAATCTTCAGGTTGTATAAAGTCTTTCTTTCAACCCGATAAGGGTACTCCCACTATCTCTCAAAACACTGGCTGATTTTCCATTAACATAGCCCTGATGGATGTTTAACTTTCCTTTTGAATCTATTACTAGATTGGCTTCCTCATTCGCTATTGGTATCGAGTGGCCGCATGTTAAAACGCCATCTTCATGGAAGCGGTGGCAAGTAGTGCATTTTTCCAATTGATATACATCAATAGTTTCGGCAGCATTGGCAGGATGTTGACTTTCCTCTTGTTCTCCCTCAGAGGATGAACTATCGTACATCGCCGCGTTGGCTTTCTTTGTCATTTGCTTTCCTTTACAAGCATGGCGCCAATGCCCGTATGCCTTGCAAAGATAACATTTAGTAAGTCTTTTATAGTTCTTTCTTTCCCTCTCTTGCTTCTCCATATGGTTTTGTAAATAAGTTAGGTAACCTGGATTTTTATCACACATTTCACTTTCAGCATGGTTAAAGCTACAATATTTACAACGGTAGTTAGATGGTCTAAATGGTTTCTGTTTGTTGTAACCTGATGGTTTGAATTTTTCATATGTAGCGGCTGCTACGAATTCTGTATCTTTGAAACACATTTACAAAACAGTTTTTGTTCGCTGTAAAATAATCAGATCCCCGTTTCTCTATCTGCTGAATTCTTTCACACTCACATTCTTGCAAAAATTTTCGAAAAGGGTGGTGGCAGAGATGATATGAGTTTATCTCTTAGTATCAGATCTTTTCAATCATATCAAAGTTGTTATCAATCTTTGCATGACGATAACCATTTATTAACACACGTCCTGTATTAATGAGGTGTAGTCAGAGAAAGTTTGTGTTGCTTTAGGGGATAACTTAGCAAACTGTTCCCTATACGCTGCCTCATGTAGTAGAAAATGTGCCATGATTTTCGGCTTTAATGTAATGGTAATCTTTTCTTAGATTCTTTGGAGATGGTTTCTATCACTTTTAATGGTTCCCCGATAGACTTCTCATATAGATTATGTTCCACTCTATCACTGGTATCTGATAGTGTTCCATTATAGTTTCAAAATTCTGAGTAAATGCTGCGATACAGTCCTCAGTAGCAAAACTTTTTTGACAATTCCCTGATACTTTATAGTATTGTTTTTTCTTCTCTTTCATTTCTAAGCTTTCTAGACTCTTTATCAGTAGCAGTTTCGATTTCTAGCTGCTTAAGTTTTAATTGCATCTCTAGTTCCTCTCTTTTACTTTGTGCGCTGATTTCGGCTTTTCTTAGCTCAGCGTCTGTTTCAGCTTTCTTAGCCTCTAACTCTGCCTTTTTCAGCTCTGCGTCTGTTTCAGTTTGTTTGTTTTTAGCTGTCACGAAACCACAATAATTCACGATAGATGATGAAACAACAGAGGCAGGCTATATTCGAACTTACAAATTGTTTGCAACTAGTGGAGACTTTCCCGTCGGATCAAAGGCGCCGCTAGTCTATGATGATTTCCCGGAGAAACGGGAAAAGAGTTTCCCGGTTGTCTTGGATCAGACTCGAGATGAAAGGCAAAGCGCCGCCGTGATTCGGTTGCCACATGTTGTTGACAGGAGAATGACGTCACGAGGTCAATCCCAGATTATATAAAACAAGCTTGTTGTCGGGAGTGCACAATAAAGTTGACCTAGGCTGACGTGTTGAATAGCTCAGTGCTCGTAGTGAAAAGAATCCCTCATGTTTACTATCAGTGTATTTGAGGGGGGGGGGGGGGGGGGGGGGGGGGGGAAACATGTGTCTTTCATGGCAATTTGGAGATTCAATTCGGATTGTGAGCTAGGAATTCATAGGGTATCTACACTTAGCATTTAAATGTTAATAATGTAGAATAGTAATATGTTAGTGAAGTTTCGAACTTTAACGTAGTGGTTGCTTTGTAGTCAAGTATAAAAACAGTGTCGGCGACAATAGACAGTCGCAGTGTTAAACTAACTAGTGTGAGATGTAAATTAGCTCGGCTGGTTGAGGATAGTGAAAGGGGATGATATTTAGTGTGATGGGGATATTCCCGTGGGGTATAGTGGGGTTCTACACTTTGTGTATTGGTCTTTCCTTGTCTTGCCCTAACTCAGGCCAGGGGGAGGAGCTCCTCTGACATGACAGAGATTTTTTCACTTTCATGGATCTGAGTAAGACTGTAAGCCCACACTCATCTAATAGGAGTCAGTATCAGATTGCTCTCACCGAGTCTGTTGTATCTCTTTCATAGGTTTCCCTCGGGTTTTCAAAGAACAGATGCTGAATTGTCCGTATCATGGAGAACTTGGTACGAGGAGATCTGTTCAGTGGCCTGTGCATTTGGCCCATAAGAAAAGGGTTTATTATGTCACACCACTCGTGAAAGAAATAATGGAGTGTTATTATGTCACACCACGGGTGTGAACAATATCGTGTTTGATTTTCACACTACAAGTGAAATAACATTAGAGTGTTGCTTTTCACACTACAAGAGAAATAACATTAGAGTGTTGCTTTTCACACTACAAGTGACATAACTTTAGAGTGTTGTAAAATTTTCACACCACCTGTGAAATATTAATAGAAATTAATTCAAAGAACGAGAACAGTGTAATAGTGAACACGGTAGGACTTGTAAGAATGAATCATTTCTTCCAAGGAACAAGATTACTTGTTTTCACTAGGCAAGGAAGGTTTATGTTTCGGAACCATTCAGACATTTATTAACAGGGTGTATGATCGCTGCCAGATCAATATAAGACTATATTCGTGATTGGTGACCAGGTATCTGGGTTATCAAAGGGGCTACCGTAGAGAGTCAACGTCGAACAAGAGGGACACGGCGTGTGGTGAGGTTTTTGTTTACCGACCCGTGATGATGTGGTGTAACTCGTACAATGATGATCAGACTGTGATCCGGAGCTTTGTAGTCTGATGTCTACATATACACCTTAGAATATGCGACACACATTCTACACATTACACACACACACACACACACACACACACACACACACACACACACACACACACACACACACACACACACTTCTCCCACATATACTCTTAGCTTTAATAAATTTCTTGTATTTATTTGTTGAGGCTAGAGTTGTCAAGTATGTTATGTTGGGGAAGAATGAGAGGTGGCATGATCCAGGGGTGAGCAAGAGTGAGAAGAAGGTTTCCTTGGACTGAGAGAGTGTTGTGGACGGAGTCTGGTGGATATCTCCAGAATAGTGATATGAAAACTGAAATAAATGTGGGTGTTGATTCCCCTCACTCCAGGGACGACACTATAGAAGTAATATCTCTTAAGACACTATAGTAGAGAGTGAGTACTTGTCACGACATTAGCATTTAACTCTGCCTTTCTTAATTCTGCGTCTGTTTCAGCTTTCTTAGCCTCTAACTCTGCCTTTCTTAGCTCTGCGTCTGTTTCAGCTTTCTTAGCCTCTAACTCTGCCTGTTTAAGTTCCCTTTCAGTAGCTCGTTCTTCCCTTTCGCTAGCTTTTGCTTTCAATTGGACATATTCTGCATATTTTGCCTCACTCCATTTTGTTAACTCGTCTCCGGTTAGATTTACTTTTAGGCCCAATTCAACAAATTCGTGTAACGTAGACATTGTAATTTTATAGTTCTGTTACACTGGTTTTATACAAGGATATTTACAATATATTATGAAATATAGTACATGCACACTATACAATATTAATGGGGCGGGGGGGGGGGGACTTATCAGAGAAGGCCTGATTCCCTACAAAAGTATTTTAGAAAAGAAATACTCAAGTGTCGATGGAGTTTTGAGTTCTGGAAGTCTGATGGTAACTGCACCAGAGAAGGGTTGTTTGGTCTTCTACAACTGTGCAGATCACTTCTGAATTTTTAGAATTATTGATGACAAACCTGTTTACTTGGGAGAGAAAAAATATTACTATGTTTTGGAATATGTGGTGTATGCGTTGTCAACTAAGTGTTATAGGTTTGTATGCCGTCAAGTATAAATGTATTGTCGTCTCGTAGTCAGTTCAGATTTATGGAAATATAGTATAGCTTGCTCGGTGCTTTCATTCGTATCTTAGCACATTCTTCACTCCATTACATCTTCTATCGTGAAATAATGTATATCTATTCAATGTTTTTCACGTTCAACTTTTCTTCCGTTCGCTCAAACTATCGTGCTTTCACTCTGACAAAATCTCAATATTCAATCAATAACATATATATGGTCCAAACATGGACGAAATTCTTTACATTCACACCTTAGCTCACACGTATATCTCTTTGTCTGGTTAAAAACCCACGATCATGTCATCGCTCTATCTTACACTTGTCGTTTAAAAGCCGGACGAGCTACCCACATTCACGCCTGTCAGGATCTTACTTCTAACTTAACAATGGCTCGTGTGTTCTGACAGGGAGTGAAACACAATCATACACTACGAATGATTGTACGAAACACACGTGTTTTTTTTTTAAATATCCTTTACAGGACATCGCTGTCAACACCAGCATCTTTCAGCGGTATGTTGATTTCTTGGCAAGATAGTTTGCCATTGCTTTCTGAGCGGCCGGCCCACATACCCCGTAAGTTACCGATGCGATTCGAACCACTGCTGATTTTCACCGTCATCACGTTACCGACGAGAGTATACGAGATTATGGAGAAAAGTCATAACCTCTAAGCCACGAAGCCGGCGAAACACACGGTAACATAACTGAAAACAATTTAATCACATTCTTCAGATAATGTAGCGCTCACAACTAGCGGCATTCTCATTTGCAATTACGTATGTACAAATCTACAAGATCATCAATGCATACAATAAAGCATACTTTCAGTCTCCACAGAGCATACAAGCTTTCATACATCAAACATGGAATAATGCATTAAATACAAGCCACATTCTCCCACGTCTGTTCAGTCTCATAGTCGTCCGCAGTCTGAGCTCCCAGCCAGGGTTTCGTGTTGGCCCGGCTTTGGGTTCTCGTGTGCTTCGTGCGCCACGCTGACCATTGGCCACTGCTCAGTTGCTGCTAGTTGAGTTAACATTCGTCCTTGTTCGTCGCCTTCCAGGCGCGGGCGAGTCAGATTCTGACAATCAGGGACGCAGAGGTGTTTCCAAGGCACCAGGGCTGGGTCCTATACTGGCCAATACCTACTCACCCGTCCTCGCCGAGCGTCTTGGGCAACAGGTCCCTTTGGGGTCCTGGCTAAAGTCAGTAGGGTCGTTGATTCCTCCGAAGTCGGAGAGCGTCTGCCTGCACGGCGAGGAACCACCACACCACTAAGCCAGACATGGGACAACGAATGCTCACGCAAACCTCAGGTCCGGTATGACATCACACTGATGTTGGACAACAGGATGTGTCTTCATCCGACATACAGGACCTTGTGCTGGAGTTCATAGCCAGCGAACACAAGCAAGCAAGTAAGATTCTATCAGAACCTCTGCTGATCCCCCACAATCTCATTCTTTCCACATATGGGTTCTCAATCTGTTCACTCGCCTTCTCCACCTAGTCCCACAAGCGCAAGACAACCTCCCCCTTGTCCATAGGCAATTTACCACCAAGAGGTGCATTCCCTGCTAGCCTATCAGCCTGTTCAATCCCCCGCACCCCTGCATGGCCAGGGAAAAATATCCATACAATTCTCACAATCTGTGACCTCAGAAGCGACGATAACCAGATAACCATTCCACACGAAACATTCCTTTCTCCACCTTACTAAGCATACTCTTTGAATCCGTAATGAATACAATGTGTGTTGCAGTAGTCTCCGCTAGCCAACGGAATGCAGCCAGTCGCGGTTCCAACTTCACGGCAACGGGTCTTCCCCATTATGATCAGTTCCTGTACCAGTGAATATCAAAGAAAATGCTCCTCACTGCTCCATGTGAAAAGTGGAACGTACAAGAGTCTCGACAAACCAACAGCCCTCACAGGTACACTGTGCATAATGCCGCCGCCAAAATGCCAACACAAAAGTCCTCCACGAAAAATACAGTTCATCGTCGATGGAAGCGGCAGTCACTAGAAAACCAGCAGCCACGCATTACGTATTATGTCTATAAACTGACATCTATTGCCAATAGTACCTTGCGGTGCAGGACAGGAATCGTTTGAATCTAAGGAAGTAACTGATTCAGTGTCAAGTAAAAAGTAGGTTTGGACGAGCCATGGTACACAATCACATAAACAAGTATTATAATGTAAATTTCCGTTCACTTGGCATTGAAATTGCGGAAGATACCGCGAAACAAAACAAATAATACGATGACCCTAGTATGGAGATATATCGTCCTTCTGTCTACACATGTTTGGTAGGGGAGGGGGGGGGGGCGGTCGCATTTGGGGATATATTAATCCTTCTACACTGAATAAGTTAAGGCCGTCTGGCTAGTGATGTCGCCGCGAACTGAGCAGGTTCCATCACACACAGACCTTCCATCCCTTTATCGAAGATCTGAAACCGAATGGAAGCCCAACGTTCTTGACCAAGCGCTCCTCTCTCCATATATATCTAAACATTTGATTTGTATTTTCTGTTTCTTCAACAGATTACAAAGGGAGGTCTCAGAGATACGTGAATCGGTTCGAATCCTCAAAGAGCGCCTCAAGTCATCAGAGCTGTCCCTAGCCCGTCTCATCAAGGCAAAGTCCACCCTGGAACACGACATCTCTGTCAAGGAGAACTCGCTCAAGATTGATGCCTCCTACTGCATGGGCATGCGCAAGGGATTCCCAATGGACCCTAAAATTGGAGCTATATTTCAAATGCCGACTTGTTAGGCTTGTGTGAAATGTCTGTTCTTTTACTAAAACTGCAGCATACGCTAGACTGGTAACTATGTTAAACATGCACAGCTACAAAGTATGTGTAGATATAGTAGATATTGTATTGAGAACAGAAATGAAAGTTAGTTTACCGAAATCTGTTTACAAGTAGCATTTCTCCTGTAGTTCGCCACAAGTTCTAGCTTTGGCGTGCATACGTAAAAGTGATACAAACCACCCGAAAAAAGGAACAAAGAAGAGAAAAAACAGAAAAAACGAAGTGTAGATGTGCACTTTTTTGTTTTTTAGTTCCCTCTGTATTTAAAGAATAGCATAATATTTTAAGCAAATGAAAACAGTAAACTGGTTGGAGAAATTAGACGTAGAGAGTCAATATATTTGGCCACGTTATGAGAAGAAATAAGCTAGAGAACTTGGTGACAATTGGCAAGACTGAGGGGAAAAGAACAAGGAGAAGGCAGAGAAGTAAACATCTGAATGGCTTGGCCATATGGCATGATCGAGACAAGAACATGGAGCTGGTCCACGACTCTGGTGATCGTGTGAGATAGCGAAACATGACCGCCGACGCTTATCTGTATAGAACATGATGATGATATATTTTTTCTCCCGAAATAAAGTGTATTAAAAGTCGACTTTAAAAAAAAAAAAGTAAACCCTGGAGCACGACATTTCTGTCAAGGAGAACTCGCTTAAGATTGATGCCTCCTACTGCATGGGCAAAGGATTCCCAATGGACCCTAACATTGGAGCTGTATTTCAAATGCCGACTTGTAAGTGTATGAAATAAACTGTATGTAGTGCTTTGATAAAGCGACCCTGTCGACTTTTTTAAGTGCTTTGATAATGTCAATATTACGTTAATCTTTTTTAAGTGACTGGCAACATGAGTAGTAAGTAGAGTAAATGTTCCCTTTCACCTTAGGGTAGTCGGTGATAGACCCGCATTTCTATCATAGGAAATATCAACAGTTAAGTACTTGTAACTTCTACGAAAAAGCGAGATATACTAAACACAGACACAGTGTACATAGGGCCGTGCGGTAGATTTTCTCAGTATGGTGCAAGTCTTCGAAATGCCGCCCCTTAAATGTGTTTTTTTTTCTTTTCGAAATGCCGCGCCTTAAAGATTTTTAATTATTGAATGATTCAAATTGTATTCTGATCTCGCTGCTTATGCCGCCCCCTTACGGTGCCTCCTGATTCGGCCACCTCTCTGTGTCATAGCGGCACGGCCCTGAGTGTACCTTACAACGAACTCCACCCCGGCAAACGTAAATCACAGGAGACAAAAATCAATAAGACATCCCCAAAACAAAATAATACAATCAAAATAAGTTTTCTACAACACAACCAACGACGTTTCGATTATAATGATCTTCCTTGGGAACAACACAAACAGATTTAAAGATAAAGCATGAAATTAGAAATCTTAATAAATAAAAACATAGCGTAGGTATGAAATGTATGTCATAGACTGATCGGCACTCGGTGTATTAGCATCTTGCTGGTCGCGTTTACTTTACGAGTCATTTTCTGGTACCCATGTAGACTTGGTGCCGAAGTTAATTTTTTAATTTTTTTTAAATTTTTAACATTTAAATCCGCCTTGATATTGGCCTCATGTAATTAACGCCGGTAAACATCGGCCCCAAATATAGGCCTCCTGAAACCAAAGCCCCCTAATACAACCCCCAAATACAGACTTTCCCTCCCTTAAAGTAAATAGTCGGAATACATGGACCACTTCAAACGAAGTGAAGTTTAGTAATGGTGGCGTAGAGGTTGTCGACTTTCTCCCTAATCCCGTATATTCTCGTGAGTATCGTAGCTGTGCGGGATTCAGTAGCGGATCGCGCCGTGTTGGTTACTTACGTGAGTATGTGAGCCGATCGATCAGAAAGCAATGGCAAACTACTGAGCGTAATCTTGCCTAGTATATCAACAGTAGCTGAAAAATGCTGGTGTTGACTGCAACGTCCTGTAAGGGATATGCAACATTAAAAACAAACCAGTTTATAATAGGACATCGTAGTTGTTAAGCTCGTCAATTCATTCATTAATATTTGTTCTTCTTCTACCATTGTCGTATTTTTCGATGTGTTAAAGCCACATTCTTACTGACATGGCACCAATTGTTTATGTTTCTCTTTCGACCAGAAAAATAAACCGTTGGTTGCGTTTTGTCATTTCCCAGAGAAGTGTGGGCTTTTCTCCGGACTCGTCTGATTTAGTACTACATTATGGGAATTGTCACAAAACAGTTTTCTGCTGTGTGTTTGTGATTTGATAGCGCACTAGCCAAACTGATAGAAAAACCCACTGGTAATGTCATGAGCTTGGTTTGATGCGAGTTGGACCCCTGGGCTAATCGCTTGTCAAAAAAGGGGAAATGGCCACTTATTTCCTCCTTGCACTCAGGTCTGTCTCTATCACCTCATAGAGCCATTGCAGTAAACTGCTACTTGGGGGGAAATACTAAATTCTTGGTACTAGCTTGTTTTCCTAATTTCTGTCTCGATTCTCTTGACTAGACTAGTATATCAATTGGAGGTGTTATTGGTTGGTTGGTTGGTTGGTTGGTTGGTTGTTTGGTTGTTTGGTGTGTTGGTTGGTTAGTTGGCTAGCTGGATGTCTGGCTATCTGGTTGGTTGGTTGGTTGCTTATCTGGCTGGCTGGTTGGTTATCTGGCTGACTGACTGACTGGTCAGTTGTTGGTTGTCATTCCTCTGGGAAAATGTGAATTTTAACTCTTAAGTCTGATAGACTGGTGTTCAGGTTGTCCTATCAGAGTGACCTTGGTTTAAGACCTTTCTCGTCAGTCGGTACTAAAGTACCATATGTACTTTCGTTAACCTCTTCAACCCTTTTGTAAAAGCATACAGCATGGCTATTTTTTGGTTTAAATTAAGGGATGTGCATTTTTCATTAAACACGTAAAGTGAAAATGCCAAATATGCATATTAAACACAAGTAGAAATATCCAATACTCTATATAGCAAACATAAAGTGGAAATGTCACAGATACATTAAGCATAAAATGGAAATGTCAAAAATATATTAAACATAAGATGAAAAGGTTAAAAATATGTTTAGCTTCAGCTGAAAAGGTCAAACGTAAATAAACATAAGGTGCATAGGTCAAAGATATATTAAACATAAGATGTTTTTTTTAAATCTGTGCTTTTAACAGGTTCGGTGCCAAACAAAAAGTAGGTTTGTACCAAACAAAAATGGAAGGCGAAACATGGGAAGTGGGGGTGTGTCATAATTATGGCTTAAATGTTGTTAATATGGTAGCAGACATGTATTATATATCAAATTAAAGGGGGTTGCATACGGACAGCTACAAAGCCCATGGAAGATACGGGAAGTCAGTTAAAACGATTAATCATTCCCTGGCACTCAATCACTTAAGAGAGATCAGACAAAGTCTTGTTATTTACTAGCAGCAAGTATGTATTGTGCATTTTTGTTGTAATTGTTGTAATAAGTTTAGCACTATATTAAAAGTAATACAAAACAGCGTTGCCTTTAATTTATTCACTGATTGTTTTTGTTTTACGTTTAGTTAACAGTTGCATGGTTTGCTGTTTGTGATTTTTTATGGAATTGTATATTCAGTAGTTTAATACTGCTTTCTGAAAAGCCGGCGCTCATTGAATTGTGACAATCATTGGCGAATTTGTCATATCATTGATTCCTTCTATTGATTGATTGTTCGATTGATTGATTGATTGATTTATGAACCGACATCACACCATTCGGGGCATTCCCATAAGAGCTCCGTCCCCATCCTCAGAAGCCAGCGAAGAGTTCCAACCCCAATAGTACCAGTAGCAATCTGATTATATGTGCGTCTCGCCTTTCCTCTAAGCGTCGAGCATCGGCCAGATCCCCTCGTCACTCCACGCTGTCGCATTCTTGCCAGACTATGGTGATCCATTTGCTCCTCCGAGGTGTGCACGTGCTCCCACAAGTCAGCAACCTTCTATTCTGTGCTCATACCAATTAGTCAATATTTGTAGTTTATTTGTGATCGTAGTCGTTGTTCTCCGAGTTTCGGATCCATACAGCAGCAATTATTTCATGTTAGAATTAAATATTCTAAGTTGTGTGCTAAGTTTAAGTTTTTATTTACATCCACACATTTCCTAGTCTTATAAAAGCCCCTCTAGCCATCTGTATCCTTATTTTGAAATCTGTATCTGTTCCACTCCCTCTACTTATCTTGGTGCCTACGTAAGTGTGTGTTTAGTTTGCAGATATTAATATGAACATTGTGGTAACTCGACAATGTGTATTGAGAGAAGATATATATATATATATATATATATATATAATATATATATATATATATATATATATATAGATATATATATGTGTGTGTGTGTGTGTGTGTGTGTGTTTAGTTTGCAGATATTAATATCATGAACATTGTGTTTACTCGACAATGTGTGTGTGTGTGTGTGTGTGTGTGTGTGTGTGTGTGTGTGTGTGTGTGTGTGTGTGTGTGTGTGTCTTTAGTTAGCAGATATTATTATCATGAACGTTGTGTTAACTCAACAATGTGTGTGTGTGTGTGTGTGTGTTTAGTTTGCAGATATTAATATCATGAACATTGTGTTTATTTGACAATGTGCGTGTGTGTGTGTGTGTGTGTGTGTCTTTAGTTAGCATATATTATTATCATGAACGTTGTGTTAACTCAACAATGTGTGTGTGTGTGTGTGTGTGTGTGTGTGTGTGTGTGTGTGTGTGTGTGTGTGTGTGCGTGTGTGTGTTGTTCATTTACATATTTGATACAGCTGTCTTTACTATTGTTCATGGAGTCCTTTGTATTCTCATGAGGCGTTCGTGATTTGTGTTGTTTTATCCCTGGAGAGACTGATCTATTTCTGATGGAAGAGAGAGAGAGAGAGAGAGATATGGGGGAAAGGGAGAGGAGGTGGGGAGATGAAAGAAGGGAGAGAGAGAGAAAGAGAGAGAGAGGGGTGAAAGAAGGAGAGGCGAAGGAGAGAGTGAGGGAGATAGAGGGAGACAGAGAGTGAGAGAGAGGGAGAGGGAGGGAGAGTGAGAGATGGGAATGAGAGATATGGGGGGAGGGAGAAAAGGGGAAAGGGAGAGGGAGGGATAGGGCGAGGGAAGGGGAGGGAAAGAAATGATGGTAGAGAGAACGAACGAACAAACGAACAGACTTTATTTTCAAAGGGTAACGAGAGAGAGACAGAGAGAGAGAGAGAGAGAGAGAGAGAGAGAGAGAGAAGGAGGAGGAGGAAGGAGAAAAAGAGAAGGGGTATAGAGGCATCGAGAGGTAGGGGAGAGAAGGAGGGGGAGAGTCAGAGACACAGACAGAGAGAGAGAGAGAGAAAGAGAGAGAGAAATGAAGGAAATAGAAAATCTGATTAGTTTAATGACCTTTGCAGAACGTCGCAATCAACTCCAGCATTAATTGATTTTTTGTGATTTTATAGACAATTCTACGTTTAGTAGCTTTCCATTAGTTTCTGAACGGCTACCGCTCATATCTTTGTGAAAATCTACGCACAGCTATTTGCTACCAAACCGCGTGTGGCTCACATCGAACCTAGGTATGTCGAGATTATAAAATTGCCTTGATTACCCAAATACTACAGACCTACTTATATGAGTGTTCAGCAATATCTGGGACTTTATTGCGCATACCGCGTTCGAAACACAGCAGCAGGCGATTTAGAAGCAGACCACCCTGCGTTGGTTTCCACACACTGGTATGAGTGGTTTGGGTGCCGGTCGTTCAGAAAGCAATAGCAAACTACCGAACGTAAAACTTGCCCAGGAATCACAAAAGTTAAAAAGTTAGTTGCATAACCTTTACAGGATGTAGCAGTCAACCCCAGCATTTTTGGCTGTTTGTGATTTCTTAGCAATTTTACGCTCAGTAGTTTGCCATTGCATTCTGAATGACCAGGACACATATCCTTCTATGGAAATCAACGCAAGGCGCTCTGCTTCCAATTCGTCCGCAGCTGTGTTTCGAACGCGTTATGCAGGATTGCGTATTGCGCTCGCCACAGAGACGGTAGGAATCACAAACAGGCAACACATGCTGGAGTTGACTGCTACGTCCTGCAAAGGATATGCAACTAACTAACTGTATCTCGGTACGCTTTCTGACACCAGGTGTTAACACACATACTCGTCCCGTTATAAAAGTTCCTTGACATCTATAACGGTTCACACGAGAGATGTCTGAATTAAATGGACCGTGGTTTAATGCAACCAGAACAAGTCTTAACATGTCCTAGTCTGGCGTCAAAACACAACCGCCCATTGTTGCAATTTCCAAGCGGTTTTGCCTAATCGAGCGGCCTAAGTGACCCGGCTTCTTGGCAATTTAAGTTGGCGATTGTTAAGACTATTTTTGGAACCTGTGAGAACTCATTTTTTATGACAGATAAGGAATGAAACTGGTTTTTATTATATATAGTACTATGACCTCTTTTTAGTCAGCGTCGATAACTCTTGTCGCGAAAAGAACTGCCAATACGGAGTTGTTTACCATTAGTTTTATTATTAGGAATTAATTTGTTTATGGGTAAAGAGCTGTTGCCCTTGCCATGGTCTGGCATTCCAAAGCCCAGGTTTATTTTAATTTTACCTCCGATAAGTCAATAAAAATACGACGTGGGAATGCAAGAAGTGAAAGGCTCCTGGTAATTTAAACACTCGTGTCTCTATAAGGCATTCCTAGCTCTTTGTGTTTCAATCAATGCACCATTTGTGATCAGCTGGTCGCAATATACACGATGTTTCGCATGACGCGTTATTAGATCTTTCACGTTTGGTCTGAGCATGGTAAAGACTTATGGCTGTACTGTTTACCAGTCAGTAAAGATCAATTTACACGTTTTGTGGCGAATTGGTTAAATTGTAAGTAATAAAAGCAGTTAGGTATGTGTAACTCCTGTGAGAAAGTGAGAAATACTAAACACAGACAGTGTACATTCCTTACAAGGAACGCCACTACGGCAAACGTAAGTCACGGGGTGGAATAAAAATAAAAATTCTTTTAAAAATAATCCAATATAAATAAGCATACTACGACACAGCGAGCGACGTTTCGATTATACTAACTTCATCAGGAAAACAACACAAACAGATCTAAAGAAAAATATGAAATTAGAATGTTTAATAATATTCAAACACAAATCCTTTATTTGTAAAATCTGTAAGCTTTACTAGAACACGATCTCAATTAACAGAGAGAAAAAACGTAACGGCTAAACCCTTCTGTCAGCACACAAACACCGAACACACATCCGCTTGCTTGGTTCAAAAACAAAAATTCCAAATTCGGTCTCGTTCAACCCAACCTACTTCTTTCAGCCGTGGTTATTATTGAGATCCGTGGTTTTTGTGAGTTTTCAACCTTGTTTTTGTCTTGTGCGCTCGTGTCTGTGAACACACACCGTAATACATCATGCATTTATAGATCAGGCCGTAACTCGATGGCTAATGCTGTACATACTACGAAGACCAGCCTTTACTTCGCAGTACAATTTCTGGTGCACAGTTTACGCTGGGTCAGTCTGGGAGCCAAGGTCAGGTTTCTCAGATCCACCTCGATGTGGATTCCACCATTTTGTTTTCGTTTGCTCGCTTTGAACTCGAGCCTGTTCCAAATTGGACTGATGTTTGCCAGTGGATTAGCTTTCCGTATTACCAGTGCCCTTTGCCATCGGGAAAACCGACTCCGACTTCTGAGGTACTTGTAATTTACGTCCTCAGGTCAAGCGTTTAAGTCTCACTGATCTATGTAGGGGTTGAACCCATCACCTCGCAATCAGCACACCGAAGTTTAACAACGAGCGCTATTATCCATTCGACCCT
>JACEFZ010028052.1:35000-105000 GCA_014155875.1 Cepaea nemoralis
CTACTACTACTACTACTTCTGCGACTACTACTGCTGCTGCTACTGTTGTTGTTTGTCCATCAAGAATGACGATGACCATTTATTTCATCCAGTGGGGTTGAAAGTATGGAGACGTGAGTTCTAAATGGCTGATAAGGCCTATGTTGGCTCGAAATGTTCTTTGACAATGTGGACAAAGAATGCTTGACGTTTCTGGAGGAGGATTTTCTGCAGTGTTTTTTCTGTTCTGTCTTTTCTTCACAGCTCTTGCAGTCCTGGTTGCCTCACAAGTGACTGCACCCTTGCGTAATGTTGCACGCCACGAATTTCGGTCTCTGGCTGCAGTCTCCCAGGTGTCATGATAAATTCCAAAAGCATTCAGTGAGATTTTCAGAGTGTCTTTAAAGCGTTTCCTCTGGCCGCCTTGGGAGCGTTTACCACAACGCAACTCGCCGTAAAAAATTCGTTTAGGGAGCCTGTGATCTGGCATGCGAGTCAAGTGACCAGCCCAGCGAATCTGATTCTTCATTAGTAGAGTGTGGATACTGGGCATGGACGCTCTTTCTAGGACTTCAGTGTCTGGGATCTTGTCTTGCCATTTAATCTTCAGTAACTTCCTAAGGCAGACTGTGTGGAAGTGGTTTAATTTCCTAGCGTGTCGCTGATAAACAGTCCAGGTTTCACAAGCATATAGCAGTGTGGATAATACAATTGCTTTGTAGACTTTCAGCTTTGTATGCAGGCTTATTCTATTTCTGTCCCATACATTCTTGTACAGTCTGCCAAAGGCCGCGCTGGCCTTGGAGATTCTTGCATTCACTTCATCATCAATTGTGGCAGCTTGTGACACATTGCTGCCAAGATAGGTGAATTTGTCCACAACACTTAGACTATAGCCATTCACTTTGATATTCGGCACAGTGTGATTATTCCCTGGAGCTGGCTGGTACATAACTACAGTCTTCTCCAAAATGATATTGAGCCCAAAGTTGGCACAGGCATGTGAGAAAGCTGTAACTTGTAATCCATGCTGTAGTTGATGTCTATTCCAATGTCATTGTTCTCGAAGGCATTCGTCAACATAGCTGAAAACATGAGGCTGAACAGTGTTTGTGCCAGGACACATCCTTGCTTCACTCCATTGGTGACAGGAAAGGGCTCAGACAGTTCACAGTAGCTGCTGCTACTACTACTTCTACTACTACTTCTACTACTACTACTACTACTTCTGCTACTACTGCTGCTGCTGATGCTGCTGCTGCTGCTGCTGCTACTACTACTACTACTACTACTACTACTACTACTACTACTGCTGCTGCTACTACTACTACTACTACTACTACTACTACTACTACTACTACTACTGCTGCTGCTGCTGCTCCTACTACTATTTCAGCTCCTGCTACTACTACTAATACCACGACCACATATACAAGGTGTCTCACGGCACTTTGTGGTACCATTTGCTATATTCACATTTTTGTTAAGAAACGAAGAGGCTTATATGTGTCGTGGATTTCTTTTATTGTGTCGTCCCTGGAGTGAGGGGAATCAACACCCACATTATTTTTAACCCCATATCATTATTCTGGATAATCCACCAGATTCCGTCCACAACACTCCGTCAGTCAATGGATACCTCTTTCTCTCTCTCTCTCACCACTGGCTCATGCCCCCTCTCACACTTCCCCAAAACAACATACTAAACAACTCTAGCTTCCAAAAATTAATAACACATTAATTTAATAAAGAAAAGTGTACGTATGTGAGAAGTGTATGTGTAGAATGTATGTCGTATACTCTAGTGTGTCTGCAGAATCAGACCGAACAGCTCAGGAGCAAAGTCTGATCATCCCTGTAAGGATCACACAACATCATCATAGTTCAGTACACGATAACCTCACCAAACGATGTGTCCCTCCTGCTAGATGTTGACTTCCTCCGGTAGCTTTTTGATAACCCAGATACGTGGTCACCAATCACGGATATAGTCCGATACTGATCCTGAATCGATCACACACCATGTTATTAAATGTCCCTACTGTTCTGAGACTTAAAACATCCTTGCCTTGTGAAAACCCGGAACACTGTCCCTTGAAATAACGTGATTCATTTTCTAAAGGTCCTACCGTTTCACAATTACACTGTTATTGTTTACAGTCCCACAGGAATCTAGTAATTTAGTAAAAGCACCAGGTTCATTGTTCCTGTTACCTAGATATTCACTATGGTTCTTTCTACATGTGATGTGGAAAGCAATCACTAGTGTTCTGTTCACATGTGGTTTTGAAAAATAATCTCACTATTGTTCCTTCTACATATGATGTGGAAAACAATCACTAGTGTTCTGTTCACATGTGGTTTTGAAAAATAATCTCACTACTGACTTCCATGATCCCTATCACTAAGAAGTCATCTGCTGGATACGTATATGTTTCGGCTCAACCGAGCCATGTTCCTTCAGACCCCTTTCATCATGGGCCCAGTGCAAAAGCTGCTGAATAACTCTGCCTGCACTAAGGTATCCATTATAGTAAACAGTGATGTTTCAGCTTCACCTGAGTAACCTGAGGGAACCTGTGAAAGAGAGAGAACACACCGGTGAGAGCAACCGGACACTGACTCCTATTAGATGAGTGTAGGCCGACGGCCTCACTCAGATATATGACAGTGAACCAAACTCTGTCATGGGGCAGAGGAGCTCATCACATCGGTCTAAATTAGGGTAAGACAAGGAAAGACCAAATGTAAAGTGCAGAACCCCAGTAGACCCCCACTGGAAGATCCCACCATTGGACATTTCCCCTATCCCCCAACCATCCTCAATCCTTCTAAATATCATCCCACTTCACTATTTCCAGCCAGCTGAGATAATTGACCTCTCACACTAGTTAGTTTTAACAATGCGATTGCCCTACTGTCGCCGACACTCCTTGAATACCTAACCACAACGCAACAACAATCACCAGACTATCCTACATTATTTACATCTAAATACTATTTAGTAAATACCTTATGAACACTCAGCTCTATTCTGAATCGAATCTACACTTTGCCATGAAAGACACATGTTCCTCAACGTTAATTGATACCGAACACGCTAGATTCTTTTCTATATTAAAACAGAGCTAGTCGAAACACTTCAGCCTAGGTCAACTCCCTTGTTCAAACTAGGGGTAACAAATTCTGTTTTGCCTACAGTCGGGTATTGTCCTAGTGACGTCATTCGATGTAAACACCAGGTGGCCTCAGCGGCAGACAATCTGTTCCCAACTTCACAAGAATAGTTGTCCCCTCCTTCCACTACGAACACAACAAGCTTTTTCTCTCAAACGACGATACATCAAACAATTTAAATATTGAGCACAACCCACTACTGGCAACGCCGATCTCATTCTGGTATGTACCTAAGGCCTATCCACGTCAATATGGAAGCACTATACTCGAGTTTCGCCCTCGTTTGAGCTCGTCAGTAGTGCATATCCCTGACCGGATCCGGAAACAGTCCCGGATCACGTGTGTGAACCGGGTGTGTAACCACGCGGCACACACTGGACACACCAAATTATCACGACAGAACATCACAACGCTACCCATCGTAGGCTATGCTCAAGATTGCCCACTCGCCGCGACCGACGTCCGTCAATCGATGGGACCCGAACGATCAGGACTTCTCACTGGCAAGGAACACCAGGCCTCCTAAATCCAGTGAGCAATAATCAATTGATTATGTGGTTGTTTCGGGATTTGAAATTTAAATATTGAGCACAACCCACTACTGGCAACGCCGATCGCATTCTGGTATGTACCTAAGGCCTATCCACGTCAATATGGAAGCACTATACTCGAGTTTCGCCCTCGTTTGAGCTCGTCAGTAGTGCATATCCCTGACCGGATCCGGAAACAGTCCCGGATCACGCGTGTGAAGCGGGTGTGTAACCACGCGGCACACACTGGACACACCAAATTATCACGACAGAACATCACAACGCTACCCATCGTAGGCTATGCTCAAGATTGCCCAATCGCCGCGACCGACGTCGGTCAATCGATGGGACCCGAACGATCAGGACTTCTCACTGGCAAGGAACACCAGGCCTCCTAAATCCAGTGAGCAATAATCAATTGATTATGTGGTTGTTTCGGGATTTGAAGTATAGTGCTTCCATATTGACGTGGATAGGCCTTAGGTACATACCAGAATGCGATCAGCGTTGCCAGTAGTGGGTTGTGCTCAATATTTAAATTTCAAATCCCGAAACAACCGCATAATCAATTGATTATTGCTCACTGGATTTAGGAGGCCTGGTGTTCCTTGCCAGTGAGAAGTCCTGATCGTTCGGGTCCCATCGATTGACGGACGTCGGTCGCGGCGATTGGGCAATCTTGAGCATAGCCTACGATGGGTAGCGTTGTGATGTTCTGTCGTGATAATTTGGTGTGTCCAGTGTGTGCCGCGTGGTTACACACCCGCTTCACACGCGTGATCCGGGACTGTTTCCGGATCCGGTCAGGGATATGCACTACTGACGAGCTCAAACGAGGGCGAAACTCGAGTATAGTGCTTCCATATTGACGTGGATAGGCCTTAGGTACATACCAGAATGCGATCGGCGTTGCCAGTAGTGGGTTGTGCTCAATATTTAAATTTCAAATCCCGAAACAACCACACATCAAACAATGCCGACAAATTCCCCGTTCCTAGGGAACTCTCAAAGACTTGTAGTTTCCTTTGATCCGACATGATTGTTTCTCCACTAGTAACAAACAATTGCAGCTGTGAATACAGACTGGTTCTCTGTTAGTTTATCATCTTATCGTTAACGACAGTGGTCCCGTGACAATATGTTTGGCGTCAGAATCTAACTCAAAGTTCAGGACTCTAATCCAGGTCAGTGCCCCGTGGTTCCCCGTGTTAGTTTGTTATATTCACATCTTTGTTGAGAAGGCGAAGAGGTTTACATGTATGGTGGCCGGCTCTAACTCAGAGTTCAGAACTCAAATTCCGGTCAGTGCCTCGTGGTTCCTCGTGATACAGTTTGCTAAATTCACGTGTTTGTTAAGCTGGTTATGAGCTTTATATGTGTGGTGGACACATCTAACTCAAAGTCCTGGATTCTAATCTCCATTAGGACAATTGTTTACTTATTTTGTCATCAGTACCAGCAAATGCTTTGCTAACTTGCATGCTTTCCAAAAACATGTGCCAATTCATTTCCTGTTGTTATTTTCCTTATACTTATTGCCGTGTGACTTTGGTAATCATGTCTGTCCATAGCCTTCTGTTTCGTGTACTGCCAATTTTCTTATAGTCCATGACTCGTGGCGTTGGTGATGATATCTGTCCACAGCCTTCTGTCTTAAGTACGGCCAATCTTCTTATAATACATGCCGTGTAGCATTGGTGATCATATCTGTCCATAGCCTTCTGTCTCATGTACTGCCAATCTTCTTATAGTCCATGCCGTGTGGCGTTGATGATCGTGTCTGTTCACAGCCTTCTGTCTCGTGTACTGCCAATCTTCTTATAGTCCATGCCGTGTGGCATTGGTGATCATGTCTGTCCATAGCCTTCTGTCTCATGTACGGCCAATCTTCTTATAACCCATGCCGTGTAGCGTTGGTGATCATATCTGTCCACAGTCTTCTGTATCATGTACTGTCAATCTTCTTATAATCCATGCCGTATAGCGTTGGTGATCATGTCTATCCACAGTCTCCATCTCATGTAGTGCCATTCTTCTTACAGTCCATGCCTTGTGGCGTTGGAGATCATATCTGTCCACAGCCTTCTGTATCATGTACTGTCAATCATTTCTGATACTGATGTTCCTCCAAGCCATTATATCAAAATGCCCAACATCTTCTCTTTTGATCTCCCCTGCTTCTCTTCCCCTCCAACTTTCCCGTTGTGATGACATACCCCACTTTCCCCCTCCTTATGACATGCCTAAAGAATGTGGTCCCTCTTCTTCTGATGCTAGTGACGAGTTCTCTTAACAAATGAAGAAGTCATCCCTTTGTCTATTTTTTTTTTAAAGTTGCGTATCCCTTACTGGACGTTGCAGTCAACACCAACATTTTTCAGCTGCTGTTGATGTACTAGGCAAGTGTTACGTTCAGTAGTGTGCCATTGCTTTCTGAACGACCGGCTCCCATACCAGCACGTTATAATACAACGCGACACGGTCTGCTGCACAAATCGGTCGCAGCTGAGCTTCGAACGCCTGGTACCCAGGCTCACGAACCGCGTTCGCAAGCCATTACCATAATAATCAAGTAATATTTACAACTTCTGGAGCTAAACCTGTTATGGGTATGGGGTTTGTAAGGACCGTGACATTTCGTAGGCCTGAGTGCGCGGGGAAATAGGTGGTCAATCTCTACCCTCAAGTAGCGAGCGGCGGGCCCAGGTACCGAAACCTCCATTGACTTTGTCCGCGCAACTTCTTAATCTTTCCACCAAAGCGCCCTCTATGAAAATAAGTCATTGATCTACTTGTTTAAATGGCGTGCTCTCTTCTGTTCTAACATGCGATATGTTAACACTGGTTATATGTAGCATAGAGGAACGCACGAATAGTCTACACCCCACTGAATCATGGGTAGATTATCTGATGCAATCATCTTCTTAAGCTACGCTACCCTACCTGGACATATTTCGAACCTCTAGCGAACTTATTTTTGAGCGCAGCGCACGAGTAGATATATAAAAATAACATGTGTGTTATAGTCAAGCGCAGGCGCGACGATAACTTATGCTTGTTGCTCACAGAAATCCACATCTTTTAGAGGGGAGAACTGATTGGATATTTCGACAAAGGCATCAACGGTAAGCCTCGTGTGTGCATTATAAACGTTAACAATTCTTCACCCTTTGGAAAGTGTATATAGCATGTCTTATATGACAATGCCTTGGCAAATTTAAATAATTTTTTAAACATGTAATAGTTACAGTTTGTCTCCAGCTGCAAGCAAGAAATGATATTTGGTCAAGAAAAGCAGGATATTAACATACGAGTTCAGACCGTTACATTTAAGAACTGACGAATAGAAATACGATAATAGAAAGTAATGATGTATTGAAATGTTTACGGGGTACAGTGAAGAAAACTTGATTTTAACTGGCAAGATAAGATCACAAATACCAAAGTATTGGAAAGATCGGGTTGGGTGACAGTTTGTTCCATGCTCGGTCTTCGTAGACTTAGATGGATAGGACACATTAGGAGATTGAAAAGTTGGTAGAATTATAAAGAACACATTTTTGGTGAATTACGGATAGGTAAAATATCTTGGGGTCGGCCTCTACTACGATACAAAGATGTGTGTTAGCGGGACATGATTGATACAGGCATTGATATCGCACCTCGGGAGCAATCAGCCGCTGATTGCGTTTCATGGAGAGAGAAGATCAGGGATGGAATAAAGACAAAGGAGAAATGATTGCATACCGAGCGCGTGAGACGCCAGATGGTGCGTCATGGTGAAAATGACCATGTATTCACATACATCCATTTTATAGTTATTGTGCCTTATTTTAAGCACAATGTAACAAACTATCGGCTGTCAAGAGGGCCAGGTACCAGCTGTAATGCAAGGGGTACTGTTGGGGAATGTACAAAAACACAACAGAGTCCGGATAATATACAAGACAGAAAAATAACCAGAACCTTTATTAGAGGAAGTACGACCAACAATATAAAATCTAGAAAAGGTAGTCAACAGACATTGAGGATATACCAGAGGAGCTAACACAGGAAGGAGGGGAATTCAAGACCGTATCAGGTATAGGCTGTATGTAAGGGTCTTCAACAGCACTATTTGGTACATAGCATGGAAGAGAACAATCTACGTCTTTCTGCAAATGAAAGGAAATTTACACCTGTGAGCCAACTATCGAAATATCGCTCCTAAATAATTAGTTTAGTTTAGTTTAGTTTAGTTTAACCGACGAATCAACATCACGGGCTACGGGTGTAACCCATAAGTGCTCCGTTCTACTCCTAATTTAAGCTTGAGTTCGGAGAATCTCAGCTCAGTGCACGAACTTCTTGCGAACCCTTCCGACTTCAGAGGTACTTAAGTAATTTACATCCCCAAGTCAAGGACGACAGGTCAACATTTAAGTCCACCTGTCCGGTGTAGGGGTTGAACCGCTAACCGCGGCATCAGCACCACGAATGTTTAAGATCACGCGTTCTTACCCATTCGGCCATGCGGACCTGCAGTTTAACTTCCTTTGACTTGCACAAGGTTTCTAGTGCTATGAAAGCTGCTCTTGTCTTTGGTATGCTTATTTTAATATCTCTAGCTGTTCCCACATCTTTATCTATATTGCTTCTTAAATACCCTTACGGTTGCTCCCCTTGAAGTGATGCTTTATCAAGGGAGATCGAGTTATTTTCTTGGTCTGCGACATCTACGCCATCAAGTTGCTGTGTTAATCTATAGAATCATAGAGGAAAACCAAAACGAAGATGGGTGCAGGATGTGTCAGATGATCTCAGGATGGGTGTATCGGACGCGGGACATCTTGCTTATGACCAAGAAGTTTTCCGGAAGGTTGTTATGGAAGCGAGGATCTGCAAATGACATGCTACTGAATGACATAATGAATCTCATTATCTTTGTGTTACCCGTACGGAATCGTTAGATGTAATTGTTACGACCCGTCATCAAGTGTGGCTAGTTTATCTGGTATCTGTGTATGTGTGTGACGTACGTGCGGTGTCGTCTGCGACATCCACGTCATCAAGTCGCTGTATTAGTCTATAGAGTTCAATTTCTGGCGGTTGTTATTGTTGTCCTCATAACAAAGTCTGGCATTCAGCATGACCGAAAGAATAAGAACGCTTGTTCTTTAAAATCCGGTGTGCTGATGCCGAGGTAAGGGGTTCAACTCCCTACACTGGACAGTTGGACTAAAATGTTGACCTCTCATCCTTGACTTGCGGACGTAAATGATCCCCGATAACACACGGACGAGGGCTCACACTACGGGCATCGCTTCTCTGTTTTACGCTGTTTCAGAGACATGTCATGTTAGCTGAAATGCACTGGCACTTGGCCGTCTGGGAAGATAATAGTTTGCTAAATTGGGCTTCTAAAAGGTATAATAACTGCAACCAGACCATGTTATAGCCCTCCATTGCACAATGCCTGGACTAAATTGTAGCGACTATGTTTTGCCCATGCAGCATGATACCTCTCTCGGCCTGCCTAGTTTCCTCCAGAGGATGGGTAACACCAATACATCTGGAACAAAATAAGCTGCAGAAGCTGCCGGATCAGCAAAGCAATTCTCAAACTTACCGCCTGTCAGAGCTTCGATCCTAGACCAGTTGCCTACCAAGGCTTAATGGCTGATCTGCCGTGTGTTGATGTTTTGTTTTAGGTTGCAATTCCTCATATCAGGATAAGGCTTGTAGTTGCCCGAAGTCGTTTTCACAATGTGGTTTGTCGGGTTTGGTGAGCGCCAGCCACCAGAATGCAAGTAGTAACGGAACGCTGCTAACAGAAAGGACGAGAATGCTTCAAATGAAAACATTTAATGTGTGATAGAAAGTACAATAACCATGCCACTGTCTTGTAAAGTTTAAAGATGATCGCCCCACTTTTGACATACACCAAAGAGGAGCAGCGTTCGGTTATCCGTTTAAGTTCAACGTAGGAGTGAAACCTATAGAAATGCATCGATGAATGAAAGTCCAGTATGGTGATGCATGCCTGTCAATCAAGCAAGTATATGAGTGGAGTAAGAAGTTATATAACGTCGTGACTTCTGTGACAGACGGTTCTCGACAGTGTCAGCCACACTGAGCAGTGACCCCAGAGTCATTGCAGCCAGTGAAGTACAGGAAAACCGCCAACTGAATGTGAGTTGTGACATTGTCGCACATCTTGACATCAGTCAAGGTTCGTCACACCACATTAACAATGATGTGCTACCGGAGCGCAAAGTGTCTGCAATGTGGGTGTCGTGTAATTATTTTAAAGTGTCGTCCCTGGAGTGAGGGGAATCAACACCCACATTTTATCAAAACCCATATCATATTCTGGAGAAATCCACCAGATTTCGCCCACAACACTCCGTCAATCTGTAGACAACTCTTTCTCTCTCACTCTCTATCACTGTCTGATCATGCCCCCTCTCATTCTTCCCCAACGCAACATACTTAACAACTCTTGCTTCTAAAAATTAATAACAATTAATTTATTAAAAGAAAAGTGTAATGTATGTCAGACGTGTATGCGAAGAAAATGTGTGTTGTATATTCTAGTGTAAATGTAGAAATCAGACCACAAAGCTCAGGATCAGAGTCCACTCATCATGGCAAGGATTACACGACATCACAAGAATCAGCACAATGGACCTCACCAAACGCTGCGTCTCTCCCGGCAGACATTGTCCACCTCCAGGAGCTTTGATAACCACGAGGCCTGATCCCCACTCAAATATACAGTCTGGGACTGATACTATTGTTTTTCCTTAAAAAAAACTGTTCCTAATAGTTTATAGAAACTGAGACCACACAATTCCTGCACAGTGAAAAGCGGAACACTGTCCCATGAACATGACATTCTTCCTTCTTACAAAATGTTCTAAAGTTTTCACTCTTAAAACAGTCATTGTACATAGTCTCAAATAGATCTCTTAATATTTCAGATAAAGTCTTAATGTTCTAATTTCCTTGTTAAGTGGAACAAACACTCTCCAATGTTTTGGTTTCATGTAGTGTGAAAATCAATCCCTACTGTTCTAATAATAATTGGAATGAACATCCATCACCACTGGTCTATTCACGAATGTTATGACAACCAAAACCCATTACTATGTTGCTGTCCACGGGTGGTGTGAAATATTCTCACTAATGTTCTCAGTATTTATCCTGTGGGATACTTATACTATTCAGCTCCACCGAGCAATGTTTTATCAACTTTTTCTAGCATAGGCCCAGTGAGAAAGTTGCTGCCCAATCTTTCTGCATCAAAATTATCCGGGATCTAAATTTTCAATGTTTCTGTGTTCTTCATCCCAACCAGAGGGAACCTGTAAAATAGAGAACACACCTGGCGAGAGCCACCCCGTCACTGATCCTTATTAGATGAGCGTAGGCCACTGGCCTCACTCAGAAAAATACAGTGAACCGAACTCTGTCAGGGACAGATGAGCTCATCACATAGGTCTGCATCAGGCCAAGACAAGAAAAAACCAACAAACAGAGTGCAGAACCCACAGGGAGCACCCCACTGGAAGATCCCACTATTGGACAATTTCCCCATCTCCCAATTATCCTCCCATTACTCTATTCTCAACTAGCAGAGCTTATCATCACTTCACTACTCTATTCTCAACTAACAGAGCTAATCATCACTTCACTACTCTATTCTCAACTAACAGAGCTAATCATCACACTCTAGCTAGTTTCAACCATGCTACTGCCTAAATTAATTATGCCTGATTACACTATATGTAATACCTTATGCTACACCGCAGTTCTCCTAAATCACATCTACATTTTGCCATGACAGGCATGTGTAAAATTAAATCTAATTAATCCCGCACAAGGTAGATGTTATTAAAATCCATAACTGCAGTGACAAAGCACGTCTGCCTAATTCAACTTTCTGAGTTACACTAGCTGTAAACAAATCATGGTTTTGTCAACAGCTTTGAATTGTTCACGTGACGTTCTCTGATGTCAACACAGGTGTTCCAGGGGCAGACTATCCATTTCAGAAATATTCTCTCCCCTTCGATCCACCAATACAAAAGTTGCTTCTCTTGTTTCAACATATGCCTACAATTTTCTGTCTTGTGTCGAACTTTCAACAACCAGCCCCCCCCCCCCCCCCCCCCCCCCCCCCCCCCCCCCCCCCCCCCCCCCCCCGTCTCTCTTTGATCCTGCGAGTCGGTAAAATGACCTTGTCATATTTTCTGTCTCCCAGGGAATTCTCAAAAAATGACGGTACTGTTTCATCCCACCGCTCCCCGGAATACCCAACTTGTAGCTGCGAATCAGACTGTCTTTGGTAATATTTATCATCTGATTGTTAATTTACAGATGCGTTCACGACAGTGGGTGCCACGGCAGCTTTCTCCAAAATTGATACAACGACGCTTTGATGCTTGTCAGGAACTTTTGCAGTGCTTTGAAGCAGAAGGTGATGGTTTCCTATCAAGAATTGTTACGGAAGATGAAACATAGATTCATTACCACGAGGCGGAAACGAAGAGAGCGAGCAAGGAGTGGCGCCATCTCTCCTCACCAAAACCAATAAAGTTTCAGACGCAAGGTTATGCGCGATATTGTGAGCTGTGAATTTCGTGTGAATGCGTTTACATCTGTCCGCGCTTGTGTGTGGCGTTAACTGCATGTTTGGGACGATGGCAGCAGGCTGTTGCTGAATTGATTGTTTTACCTTTTCGGTTCACGAGTGCATTTTTCAGGAGACTCCTGGGAGTCGTCGCTGCAGCTACGGAGTTCGTGCTTCGTGCAGCGCTTTCGGCGGGACACCTGCGGAAAGAGGCCGAGCCATGTGGGATAAAATCCGGGTAAATGAAGTCTTACTGATGACTGCCGATCCCATCGACGATGAACTGTATTTTTCGTGCAGGACTTTTGTGTTGGCATTTTGGCAGCGGCGGCATTATGCACTGTGTAACTGTGTGGACTGTTGGCTTGCCGAGACTCCTGTCTTTTCCACTTTTCATATTGGGCAGTGAGAAGCATTTTGTGTGATGTTCACTAGCACAGGAACGGAGCATAATGGGGACGACCCGTTGCGGGAAGTTGGAACCGCGACTAACTGACTAACTAACTAACTAACTGTCTTTTGAAATCAACGAGGCATTATTTTAGAGCACTACATGTCACAAAGGAAAACTGTCACCAGTGATACGTATACAGATCTTCTCAGCAATAATCATCGACACTCAATCATATCCAAACGACGTGGACCTCTGAGTAAAGATGTCCTTTTTAAACATGCCAATGCTCGACCACATACTGCCCGTGCAACGATTAAAACTATCGAAGACGTGAACTTTCAGTGTGTACCACATCCCCCGTACTCGCCAGACATGGCCCCAAGTGATTTCCACATGTTTGGACAACTCAAAGAGTCTTTGGGAGGAAAGATTTTTCAGTCCGATGAAGAGGTACAGCAGGTGGTGCATGAGTGGTTACACACACGACCAAGTGAGTTAGTTTTCTACAGGAATCCAACCATTTTTTGTCAACGCTGGAGGATTTGCATTGAACGCGGTGGTGTCTTTAATCGCAAAATGATAGATTTGCTCTTTACTTTTTCAGAATATATTCACACACACACACACACACACACATACACACACACACACGCACGCACGCACGCACGCACGCACGCACGCACGCACGCACACACACACACACACACACACACACACACCATTTCAGGTTTTCATTTCAGGTTTTCATTTGAAGCCCCCTCGTAAATTATATAGACACCATCAATATTTATTTTATTCACAAATATTATAACACTCCACTCATAAATGCTATATCACTCCACTCACAAATGATATATCACTCCACCTCTATATATTATATAGTCAACATCAAACATACTTTCACTTATCACTGTTATATCCCTGCGACTGGCCAAGCAAGCCGGCACGGGATCTTCATACTGCTTGTAGAAAAACTAAGAAATATAAACGGACTGACCCAAATGGATATAGACCCGGCAACGTTAATGGACTACGAGATAGATCAGCGATTCAAAAAATAGGCACAATGAAACTAACAGTATACCACAACAAGTAATGATGTACAGACCAGATGGAAGCAGAGGAAGAGGCCGACCACGTAAACGATGGACGCAGGGAATAATAGAGTCCATGGGAATATCGATATTTGAAGCCCATAAGCGGGCACTCTCCCGCTGTTTATACTTCACCTCGACACCGCAAGGTACAAGAGGAACATGATGAGATGAGATGAGATGAGAATGTTTTATCACTCCACTAACAAACGTTACTCTTTGACCTGACTGAAATAATTAACAGCGAAAAGGAAAACCATTAAGTGAACAAAAAACAAATTCTAAAATGGTGCAGGCTGTACTTCAAACAACTTCTCAACATTCCATCAGATGCCACAGGAATTCAGGAAACTGACACATATGTCATCGAAGAACTAGAACCAGACATACTGAAAGAAGAAATTGAAGAAGCCGTCAGATTAGCCACATTCAATAAATCACGTGAACAAATACCAAATGAACTAACTGAAGCAGCAAAAGAAGTAGGAACAGCATGGCTACACATACTATTTAACTACGTTTGGGTAGAACAAGAGACATCACGAGACTGGGTAAACGTTATAATTATACCAATTTGGAAAAACAAAGGCAGTAAAAGTGACTGCACAATACAGGGGCATTTCCCTTTTTAGTCATACTGGAAAAAATATTTTGCAAAACTCTTGAGAAAAGATTACGACCTACAATAGAACCACAGAAAAGTGAAAAACAACTTGGATTTAGGAAACATCAAAGGATACACAGATGCTATCTTTACTCTTAGACAACTTATAGAAAAATGAGTCGAATTTAATGAACAGGACACAATAGATTACGCAACCACATGTATACAAAATTCAAGATTGGTGACTCAGCCATGTGCACATGTGGTTTGGCGTCGCAGACAGCAGAGCACATACTCCAGGATTGCCCAAACTACAACATATCCAGGCGAACCTTCTGGCCTAGAGAGACAACAGTGGAAGATAAACTCTATGGACCGCTGAATGAACTAAAAAAGACTGTTGGATTCATACAAGAGACAACATTGCAGTTATAAGCATATTTCAGGCGAACGAAAGAAGAAGAAGAAGAAGAAGAAGAAGAAGAAGAAGAAGAAGAAGAAGAAGAAGAAGAAGAAGAAGAAGAAGAAGGAGAAGAAGAAGAAGAAGAAGAAGAAGAAGAATTTAATGAAACACTTTACTTAGCCTTTATCGACCAAGAATATGCATTTGATAGAGTAGATAGAAAGAAGCTGTCGGGAATCCTTAAACGATATGGAGTGAGTACACACCTAATAAACTTATGTAGAAGCTTATACAACAACAAAGAATGCATTGTGAGAACAAATCGAGGATACTCAGAACCCTTCACCATAAGATCCGGAGTACGGCAAGGTTGTGTGCTATACCCCCTCTTGTTCATAACCTATATGTACAGGCTATGCAAAGAAACCAGCCAAACAAAGACTGCAGCAGCATGACATGATGGACAGAAAACAAAAGATGAACCAACGGCAAAATACACCATGAAAGAACTCTTAATTGCCGACGATCAAGCACTAATAGCAAAATCAGAAGTAGAATTACAACACCACATGAATAGTCTAAATCAGGGGTGGCCAACACGAGGCCCGCGGGCCGCATGCGGCCCGCACACGTCATTTTGCGGCCCTCGGAGTGGGAAGCGATGATGTGGTCGAGGCTGTACCACGCTTGCTTGTTTACTTTAATTAACCAAAAAAAAAAAAAAATTAGGTGCGTGGCTCGGCAGAAAATATTATTTCTGAAATATGGCCCGCCAGCAGAAAAGGTTGGCCACCCCTGGTCTAAATGAAGTGTGTGAGGAACATAACATGAACATTAGCATTAGTTGAATAGAGGTAATGATAATAACCAAAGAAGAAGAAAAACAACAAAGATGCATCTAAAATAACACCCCTTGAAACAAGTAAAGGCTTCAAGTACTTTTGTTTTGCATATCCTTATTTATAGGACATCGCAGTCAACACCAGCATTTCTGCCGCTTTGATCTCTTGGCAAGTTTACAGTTCAGTAGTTTGCCATTGCTTTATGAACGACCGGCACCGATACCAACGCGAAACCAACGCAACGCGGTCTGCTGCCAAATCGCGCGCAGCTGTGTTCCGAATGCGGGTATACGGGATTACGAACCGCGTCCGTAAATCCTTCGCCACGGAGGCCGACTTCAAGTACTTAAAAAGTATAATATTATCAAATGGTAAATCAGAAGACGAGATCGAAAATAAATGCAATAAATCAAACCAACTCATTGGATAAATGGCACCAATACTAAAGAACAAACATGTATCAGTAGTTATTAAGAAAGCACTCTACAGCACAATCTTCCTATCAACTCTGTGCTACCAATGCCAAACCTGGAAAATAACAGAAAAAGAGAAAAGAAAATAATCACAACAACAGAAATAAGATTCATGAGAATAATACCCAATGTATCATCAAGAAACGAGAACATCAGAAATTTAAAAAAAATTTAAAAATATCAGGCCTAAAGTGGGAGTTATAGCAGCGTTAGACTTTATCAGAAGGCATAAAGTTAAATGGTTTGGCCATGTAACTAGATTACAAACTAACAGTATACCACAACAAGCAATGATGAACAGACCAAATGGAAGCAGAAGAAGAGGCTGACCACGTAAACGATGAACAGAGGGAATATCAGAGTCCATGGGAATCTCGATATATGAAGCCCATAAACGGGCACTCTCCTGCTGTTTATGCTTCACCTCGACACCGCAAGATGCAAGAGGAACATGATGAGATGAGATGAGATGGTACAATTTCAAAATCATACATCTTTGTGTTCACGTCTGTCAGTGTACGCATACATCATTGTGTTCACATCTGTCAGTTTACACATACATCATTGTGTTCACATCTGTCAGTTTACACATACATCATTGTGTTCACATCTATCAGTTTACACAAACATCATTGTGTTCACATCTGTCAATTTACACATACATCATTGTGTTCACATCTGTCAGTTTACACATACATCATTGTGTTCACATCTATCACTTTACACAAACATCATTGTGTTCACATCTGTCAGTTTACACATACATTATTGTGTTCACATCTGTCAGCTTGCACATACATTACTGTGTTCACATCTGTTAGTTTACACATACATAATTGTGTTCACATTTATCAGTTTACACATACATCATTTTGTTCACATCTGTCAGTTTACACATACATCAGTGTGTTCACGTATGTCAGTTTACAAATACATCAGTGTATTCACGTATGTCAGTTTACACATACATCATTGTGTCAGGAACAGAACTGCGAAATGTTCTCCACTTTCATTGACCTTACCAAGGCTTTTGATACAGTCAGCAGAGAAGGACTGTGGAAGATTATGGCAAAATATGGCTGTCCACGAAAGTTTGTCCAAATAGTGCGATTATTTCATAACGGCATGCAGGCAAGAGTACAGGAAAATGGTGAACTGTCTGAACCCTTTCCTGTCACCAATGGAGTGAAGCAAGGATGTGTCCTGGCACCAACACTGTTCAGCCTTATGTTTTCAGCCATGTTGGTGAATGCCTTCGAGAACGACGACATTGGAATAGACATCAACTATCGTATGGATGGAAAGTTATTCAATCTCAGAAGGCTGAAAGCTAAAACAAAAATTAACAGCGACATCGTCAGAGAGCTCCTGTTTGCTGATGATTGCGCAGCGGACATGCAACATAATGTTTCAGCTTTCTCACATGCCTGTGCCAACTTTGGGCTCAATATCAACTTAGAGAAGACTGTAGTTATGTACCAGCCAGCTCCAGGGATTAATCACACTGTGCCGAATATCAAAGTGAATGATCATAGACTAAGTGTTGTGGACAAATTCACCTATGTTGGCAGCATTGTGTCACAAGCTGCCACAATTGATGACGAAGTGAATGCAAGAATCTCCAAGGCCATTGTGGCCTTTGGCAGACTGTACAAGAATGTATGGGACAGGACTGGAATAAGCCTGCAAACAAAGCGAAAGTCTACAAAGCAGTTGTATTATCCACACTGCTATATGCTTGTGAAACCTGGACTGTTTATCAGCGACACGCTAGGAAATTAAACCACTTCCACACAGTCTGCCTAAGGAAGCTACTGAAGATTAAATGGCAAGACAAGATTCCAGACATTGAAGTCCTAGAAAGAGCATACATGCCCAGTATCCACACTCTACTGATGAAGAATCAGATTCGTTGGGCTGGTCACTTGACTCGCATTGCCAGATCGCAGGCTCCCTAAACGAATTTTTTACAGCGAACTGCGTTGTGGTAAACGCTCCCAGGGTGGCCAGAGGAAACGCTTTAAAGACACTCTGAAAATTTCACTGAATGCTTTTGGAATTCATCATGACACCTGGGAGGCTGCAGCCAGAGACCGAAATTCGTGGCGTGCATCATTACGCAAAGGTGCAGTCATATGTGAGGCAACCAGGACTGCAAGAGCTGTGAAGAAAAGGCAGGACAGAAAAACCAATGCAGGAAATCCTCCTCCAGAGACGTCAAGCATTCTTTGCCCACATTGTCAAAGAACATTTCGAGTCAACATAGGCCTTATCAGCCATCTTAGAACCCACGGCTCCATACCTTAAACCCCACTGGATGAAATGAATGGTCATCATTATTCTTGATAGACAAACAACAACACATCATTGTGGTCACATCTATCAGTTTACACATACATCTTTGTGTTCACATCTGTCTGTTTACACATATATCATTGTGTTCACATCTATCAGTTTACACATTCATCATTGTGTTCACATCTGTCAGTTTACACATACATCATTGTGTTTACATCTATCAGTTTACACATTCATCATTGTGTTAACATCTATCAGTTTACACATACATCATTGTGTTCATGTATGTCAGTTTACACATACATCATTGTGTTCACATCTGTCTGTTTACACATACATCATTGTGTTCACATCTCTCAGTTTACACATACATCATTGGGTTCACATCTATCAGTTTACACATACATCATTGTGTTCATATTTATCAGTTTACACATACATCATTGGGTTCACATCTATCAGTTTACACATACATCATTGGGTTCACATCTATCAGTTTACACATACATCATTGTGTTCATATTTATCAGTTTACACATACATCATTGGGTTCACATCTCTCAGTTTACACATACATCATTGTGTTCACATCTATCAGTTTACACATACATCATTGGGTTCACATCTATCAGTTTACACATACATCATTGTGTTCATATTTATCAGTTTACACATACATCCAGGCAACGTCTATGGCTATGGGTGTAGTAAACACAATTTCCAAACATACCGGGTCGATGGTTCCAAATTAGCCTCAGGCTATATGGGAGAAGATCTCTTTGCGTTGATGTCCATGCCAAGCGCATCGGTAGCTCAGAAAGTAATGACAAACTTCAGAACATAAAATTACCTATTACGTCACAAACAGCCTATAAATGCTAGGGCTCACTGCAGTGTCTTGTAAGGGACATACAGTAACGATACTTGCATCGCATTTCTAAAACGAAGTCGTAGTGGGTTCGCGTGAAGGCGAGTGACACCGGTAAAAGTGACAGCTGGCCCATCCGCAAAAATTAGTACAGACGGGACTACGCTCGAATTCAAAGCGAGGGAACGATACAAACTGTCGTCTGTCATCTACTGCCTACTGTACCTTGTGGTGTAGGACGGGGGTGGGGGGGGGGGGGGGGGGTCTTGGACCTGAGGAATTAAGGCACGTTAGAAACAAAAACAAAACAAAAACGCACACAGAAATCCGACTTTGCGGACACCTCGCAAATTGAAACAAGAATTTTACGCACAAGCTTGTATAAATAAAAGATACGAAAACCCGTTCCTGTTTGTTAAAAACCAGTATCTCGGGGCATTCAAGAAGCTTCCAAGGCCTAATGTTTTCAAATTTTAACATGTGGGCGAAATTTAACGCTATTTCATGTGAAGCAATCTGCTAAATTTAGCGCTGATGCAATATAGCCTACTAAAATTGAGTAAGGAATAAAGTGCAGAGGGCGTCGGTTTTTCAGACTGCTAATTTGGCCATTTCTTTTTAGCCTATCTAGCCGATTTTTACCAAAAGTAAGTTAGCAGAAGTTTGACGTATCCAAAAGGATAAAAACGCTAGCTCTTAAGATTCCGTTGCGCTTATTGTGGGGTGGGCAGTTCAACCCCTACAGAAGCACTAATTCTGACATAAAATTAGCATTCAGAAAGCAATGGCAAACTACTGAAAATATACCTTTAATTAGTCACAACGTTCTGGAAATAACATGCGACATTTATGTATAAGTTGATAACATTGGAGCTTGGTATTAAAAGCTCGCCTACCGAGCAGGTAGGCATGGGTTCAATATGGGTATAGCATCAAATACTCAACTGCGACTAAGGCTTGGGAAAAGTATCCTATTATGAACCCATTCCGGTTCAAGGCTTGGGAAGGAGTCTGTTACATTAATTATCGGTAGATATTTATAAATTATTGTTATATATATATATATATATATATATATATATATATATATATATATATGTATATGTGTGTGTGTGTGTGTGTGTGTGTGTGTGTGTGTGTGTGTGTGTGTGTGTGTGTGTTATTGTTAGATATTCATAAATTAACGTTAAAGTTAGTTGCATATCCTTTACAGGACGTTACAGTCAACTCCAACATTTTTAGGTTGTTTGTGATTTCCTGGCAAGTTTGCCACTGCTTTCCGAACGACCGGCACTAATATTATTGTGTGAAACCCAACGCAATGCGGTCTGACGTTAATATTACACACACATACACACACACACACACACACACACACACACACATATATATATATATATATATATATATATATATATATATATATATATATATATATATTACCATTAGCCAATAATCAGTTGCTGTCTCCCTGGCGAAGGGGTTAACGACGCTATTCGTAATCCGGTATACTCTCGTAAGAAACACAGCTGCGCGAGATTCGGCCGTGGATCGCGTCGCGTTGGTTACTTGTGGAGGGCAATGACAAACTATTGAACGTAAAACATACCAAGACATCAACAGCAGCTGAAAAATGCTGATGTTGACAGCAATATCCTGTAAAGGATATGCGAAAGAAAAGAAAAATCATCAATTATCCTTAGCTGTTAAGTTAGCTCGCATAGAAAACAGTTTAGCCTACTTTAGCCATTTTCATGCCAGATTTAGCTCAAAAGGACGTATACGAGTTGGCAGACCTGTTAACAAGTGACACTGTCAGGGACTTCTGTAGAACAGAAAACAGCCGACGTGTGAATACAATAAGTTAGAGCAAACCACATCTGGATGTGAATACATAGTGACTTCTTAAGCGTAAGTTGTTTTGTTGTTTACTTGTTAAAAACCTTTTAATTGTTGTCTCTTTCCGTGTCGTTATTCAACTCTAGCTATAAAGTAAAAGGTGTTTGATTTGGACGTTAAAATATTAATGATCTGTGACAGCAGAAGATGACGTAACAAATTGGATGGGAACACAGAAATCTGTAATAACATTGTATATGTAAAATAGTGCATGTCCTTTGCAGGAAGTTGCGATCAACCCCAATATGAGGTTGAATTATAAAGCAATTGACAATTTTTAGGTCCAGTAACTTGAAATGGATTTCTGAACAAAAAGGCAACGTTGAAGTCCCACTGACCAGCGTAGGGGAGGAACCCGCTACTAGTACTCCTACACCGTTAGCGAAACGGAAGTTCAAGCACAAGAGCAAACCTCGAAGGCACTTAGACTTATATAATTAGAATACTTTTATTTCTTTTTATTTAAAAAAAAACAAAAACATGTTTCCTTGGTTTTCGTAAATTGATATCTTTTACGAGCTAAGATAACCGCTATGTTTCTTGTCCATCATAAATACGCTGAATAAATGTCCAAACTTTTCTCATCCTCGTGTCGCTCCTTGTTCTTAAGAAGTCTTAAAAGTTTATAAGAGTCGCAAGGTTCATCTTCATTGCACGAAAGACGTAGACCGGAATTGAAACCCACAAACTTCGTCACGGAGACTCCCGCTCCTTGTTCGTGACTTGATGCATAGCGTCATCTGAAGTAAGGTCTCGTTGTCGTGGTCATTGGACATTTGTCATGGCGTCTCTGATCTTTCTGCCCGTCCTTGTTATAGTGAGGGAGAAAACGATGATTTTAAAAGATTTTCAAAAGCGTAGTTATCCAAATCTGGTAGAGTTTCTATGACGCAAGAGAAATGAAAATTAACTGATTAATTGCCATGGAATAATTAATTGTCTTAAGTGACATCCCATATCTACCATAAGTTTATACACATTAGTTCTCTCTATTTATCCCCCTTTAATTTGATGTTAATACAACATGTCTGCTACTATATTAAGAACTTTTAAGTCGTAACTGTGACACACCTTTATTTCCCATCCGCCATCCATTTTTGTTTGGTCCAAACCTACTGTTTGTTTGGCCCTGAAGCTAAGTTGAAATTTAGTTACAGAATGGATGATTGATTTGGTGTACAGTTGTGGGCGTCTGAAGGTTGTGGGTTCGATTCCGGGCGACGTCTTTCGGTTCACGAGTGCATTTTTCTCAGTGACTCCTGAAGTTGTCGTTGGAGCTACGGAGTTCGTGCTTTGTGCGACGCTCCCTGCAGAAAGAGACCGAGCGATATAGGATTAAACCCGGTGCGCTGTCGTCGATCTTCACAACTTTTAAGACTTTTTTTTTAAAGATTGTTGTGAATGTCCTGGAATAATGAGGGCCGATGCGCTGGTTTCCAGAGCATCTAACACCTGAAGGGTATTTGCGTCGTTTGGGGTAGGATTGGTTTAGCGACTTACAGGAAGGCCCCGCTATAGTTCTCTTCGGTTTACGTCGTTTCACTGTCACATTGTTGTCATAATGGGACATAACTTCACTTTACGTCGCAACGTTCCGCCATAACGTCGTCACCTGTGTTGCTATGCCGCGTTAACGTCGCCATTTTATATTTTGTGCAGTGCGTTTTTCCAGGATTGTATCGTGTCATCACCCATAATTATGAGTTCAAATCGCACAGTAAGTGCTGATAGTGTGTCTGGTTGTAAAAGAAGCAGGAAAAGTGTTACTCTTGAGGTGAAGTTAGATGTGCTACGTCGTTTTGAGGCTGGCGATCGGGCTGTTGATATTGATAAAGAACATGATTTACCTCCAACAACGGTAAGGGCAATTCATGCAGGTGCTGACAAAATCAAAGAGGAGCTAAAAACGTAACCCCTTTGAGTGCTTCCAAGATCAATCGTACCAGAAGTACTCTTATGAAGAATATGGGAGCACTATTGACCGCCTGGATTGAAGACCAGAACCAAAGGAATATGCCTGTGAGCAAGATGGCTATCCAAGAGATAGCAAAGTCTCTCTATGAAGATCTAGCTAAGAAAGCGAGTGAGAGCAGTATTAGTAGTGCTGATGATAGTTTTGGAGCGAATCGTGGTTTTAATGCCTCCACGTCCCAATAACTCTACCACTCGCCCTTCAACCCACCTCTGTTTAGCAAATAAATAATAACAATCATCAAAATAAACATTACATAATACACTGCATTTCATTTAATTCTATGTGAAGTGTTTCGCTATACGTCGTTTCACTGAAAGTCGCGTTTTCCAAGAACGTAACCCTGACGTTAACCGGGGACTTCATGCACTTCTAAACCCGGTATCAAAGTACCATTTTCACGGGAACTGTCTTGCAGAGTTGTCCTTCTCCTCTCCAAGTTCGCAAACAGCGGGTGCTACATCTTCACATCTGAGGGGATACATAACGATCCTTGGGACATTGGCCATACTGGGAAACCTCTGCCTGTTGGCCACATCACACAAGGTAGAATATACAGTCCAAGTTCTTGCCCATTGTGAAAACTAGTGATGGATTTG
The DNA here is from genome assembly GCA_014155875.1 of Cepaea nemoralis. Lineage (NCBI taxonomy): Eukaryota > Metazoa > Mollusca > Gastropoda > Stylommatophora > Helicidae > Cepaea > Cepaea nemoralis. Next base: position 58,747 of record JACEFZ010028052.1, read on the forward strand.
GGTCTTCGTTGACCTGACTCAATGAGTTAAAGTTTAAAGGTTAAAAGATTAATAGCAAGAGCATGGACGTCATTCAATCGAGACCCATATCTGGTTTAACTAGCACTAACACCTGGATGGATCGCTGGGATGATTCTCAGTAGATTCTGTATGATAACAGGATGGCCGAGGAAGTTGGGATTTACCTAAACTGTTGTAGTCCCTTTGAAAATTGATGAGGCTTTATGCGGCCCGGAGAAAACCATTAATGTAATAGGGGCCCATCATCATCATGTGCCATGCCAATAAGCGTGGGCGGTCATGTTCGCCATCTCACACTATCACCAAATTCGTGAATCGGCTCTGTGATTTGTCGTAGTATTCTTTTATTCACTTCATCATCATCCGGTGTCATGCCGGCTGGCGTGGGGGATCATGCTTCTCCACAAATTACAATCTCCGATGTCATGGACCTATTCGAGTGTTGACTCCCTTCCGTGCCATGACACAAGACTGCCAATACTTTTATCATGCTATCTCGCTCTATCTCTTTTTCCGCAAATCTGGTTTTATTCACTAAAGATTATATATATATATATATGTAATATGCACCTGAGGAAATGCATCGAAATATGCCCGACAATATATCCTGCAACATATTACCTGTGCCTTATGTGTTTACATTCACTAAGGGAATACATTGTTTTGAACAATAGCTACTGTCTCGACGTACATTCAACCGCCGAAGCATTAACTCAAACTTGAATGAATGTATGTAACAAAAGTCGCTCACCTTGAAGACTGTTATAATTTTGAGATAAATCCTTTTATTTCGGATCTGCTCTCTTTTAGACAAAATGAACACAACACTGCGGTATCATATAACGGGGCCCTAACACGGGCACGGGACGTTATATATGTTAATACAACTTGGCCGTTCATCCAATTCTATAATTACCCAATCTCCTAAAGCATATTGCAACCCATGTCCAAACATAACTCGTTGTCTATATTATCTATATGTCCCGGTCCTGAGTATGACAAGAATGCTATATATAAACAGGCGATATCCCTTCTCAGTAACAATGCCTTGCCCTAAATGATCAAACCTTTTTCTCACGGAGCTTTCAGGGAAAAATACACACAGCCGTCTTGATCTCCTTTCTCCAAAGTCACCGCGTCCCTCGTTGCCGTGTTCTGACGTTCTCCACATTCTCCTTGGATTCCTCTGTTGACATCCACTTTAGTGTCTGAATGGGAAACTCCGTATATGATTTTCCACCGCCCATTCCGATGACGTCATTATGTCTAAACGCCATGTGGCAGCTACCACCAGAAATGAAATTAAATGGAGTTCAACACAGCAGCTTGATGATCTGGTCTTCGCTAGTGACATTGCCCTCCTGTCCAACATACCAAATGAAATGCAGTGTAAACTAATCACACTTCACGAGAGCTCACAACAAACAAATCGAAAAATTACTACTGGAAAGACAAAAATGATGAGAATAAATCAAGTTAATTATAACTCGGATCTCCATGAAGAAACTTCATTTCAGGTCGTGGAATCATACATTAACTACAGGCGCCTTATCGTCTTGACTGACGATAGTTTGTTACACTATGTTTTTAAAAAAAAAGGCTTCATAATTGCAACCGATGGCGTGGACCAGGGATGGAGTTATACCTCTCCATATAGTGTCTGGTGTGAATTGTAGAGATCAAGTGTTGCTGATGCAGTATGGGCCTTCTCTCTGCATGCCTGGTTTAATTCAGAGGAAATGTAATACATGGAACAAGATAAGCCGCAGCTACCGGATCAGCAAAGCAATACCCAAACTGTCGGCCTGTCGGAGCTTCGATCCTAGGCCAATTAACGACCAATGCTTAGGGCCTGGCCTGCCCTACAATACTATTTAGTCGTTAGATTGCAATTCCTTGCACTAGAATAAGGTTTGTACCCTCCCAGTTGCGCTCCTCCGTCTGAAGCCGTTGGCTCAATGTGGAGGGCCGGGTTTGAATCTTACACCTAGCTTGTTGACAATGTAGACAAAGATGGGGTGGTAGGGGAGACATAGGGATATTAAAGTAAAAATGGAAGGCTAGATGAGAGGACCTGTCATCGCACTAAGAAATAAGAGGAGGTCACAATAAATTAAATCCAGTACCAATCACATAATATTTTCCCCAAACGTTCAGTTTGTGCTGCTGTATGGGTCAGGAACTAAACCAGTTGAGATGAGTCAACAACCGACATCGCCGCACTCGGGACATACCCATACGTGCTTCGTCCTTATTTTCAACAACCAGCGATGAGTCCCATTACGCATTATTTATAGTATGATTATGTGTCCTGGCCTTTCCTCGAAGAACTGAGTGTTGGCCAGATCCTCTGGTCACTCCCTGTCACACCATTCTCCCAACACAATGATGGTGCATTTTCTTCCACACTATACACGTGATTCCACAGGACCCCCTAGTAGTGTAGAACGACATTATCACGCGTATTTTTGAGGTGGAAATCGATTTCCACCTCAAAGGGCGATAACTCTCCAGTTTTTATAATTCCCACCTCAAAGGGTGATAACTCTGGGTTTTTTAATTTCCTCCGCAAAGGGCGATAACTCATTTTTTTAATAGGCGTGGTCCGAGTTGGTGTGGTCTAGTGACGTTAGGTATGTGTACAACATAAAAAATACAACATTCAAAATAACAAACGAGTCAAGTAAGGTATATGTTTTTATTAAATCATGTACAAACAATACAATGCATATTAAATAAGTAATGGCATAGTCGAGATATTATCACTGTCAACCTTTCTTTTTATATACAGATAGGACAGAGATGCACGATGTTGCTGATATGTATATACAGAAGAGTCTTGTGTTTTGAAGCCTAAATTGGTCCCCCCACTTGGTGTTTGGGTTATGAGTACTTCTAAAAAAGTGTCCTTGTTTAAATGCGTGTTGCGGTGTTTGGTCAGACCTTTGGTACTGATTTTATCATAATCTCCAACACAAATATACGTCTTACAACATAACGAGACCATCCCCTTCCCTTCGTATTCTAGTTTGAAAATGCCCGGGGGTTCTCTTTTCATAGACTTTGATAGCCACACAGTCCTGACAGGTAGTACTAGGGGTAATTCTATGAACAGGGCAGGTTTCAGACGGGAACCACTGATTATAGACTCTGTCATATTCTTCTCGTAGGTGTGGTCTAACTACTTCAGAGAGTGAATCGGCACTAAGGGCCAAATATAGAGAGTCAGTGTCCATTTCACAAAGCTGAAAGTCGTCTTTAGAGATAAATTTGTCTAGAAAATCATAATAAAACTCTAACATCCTCAATTTGGCATATTGGTAAACGAAAAAACCAATCTGAAGGGGGAGATCCCAGACAGTTTTCTTTTTTAGGGTTTCAACTTCGAAAAGATCAGGTGTAATACCAGTCATGCTTTTGAACCTGGGGTTATTGAGTACTTTGGTCGTGTCTTTTCCCTGGCAGTAGGAGACATCGGTATGTTTGGCTTTATTAGTTAATGTTTTACCGTAAGCAGCGTTACCTAACAATTTCATCGTGTCGGCTGTAATACTCTCAGCTGGATTTTTGTCCTCTTGGCGACGGGCATTAGAAACTGTTTCCCCAAATTGTTTAAAACAACTAACTGGTCGATACTCTATTGTCTGGTAGATGTGTGTAACTACCAACCCATGGGCTAGATACCACTTTAAAAGAGGGGTGGCTAATAATATTGTCTTCCCGAAATAACTACCAATCAATGTCCGTCGTGGGGTACTCAGTAGTTTATTTTTTATGGCGTAGTCTTTCATAAATTCCCCAATATCGTCCCTCGACACTTCTGTGTTCTTGAAATAGGGGGAATTTCGGCAAAGGACTCTTGTAAATCAGTCGGGGTCTCTATATCGCACTCCACCAACCCGAAAAATGTATCACTTTTTACAGCCTCAATTATCTGGTTTTCACTCAAAGATCCCCAAGGAAGCTCTGACGGTGGAAATTTGTCACGTAAAAAACACTTGATGATTGTGTTTGATCTCTTTAATCTCTGCTACTCACACTCCCAAATAACCTTAACTGTCACCCCGACAGTTTTTTTTCCAGATACGTGTGAATGTCACACGTATTCTGGTGCAGTTCTACTAGTGGTTTCTTATTAACAGGATTAATAGTTTTCCCAGCAGTTAGACGGCAAGAGGGGTGCCCATAGAACAAACACCCATGGAATTGGTAAGCTGTATTATTCTTTCTATCCCACCCATCTACTCGAATATGTCGATCGCCGAGTTGCATCTCATGACTATTGAATTGGGTTTTTAAATCTATATTTTCATTATGTGACACCCAGGTTAACCACTCTCGACTCTGACGTGTGTATTTATGTAATCTATGTGCTCTAAAACCACCCTCGCGGCTTCGATATGTGGGGAAATATGTTGGCATATCTTTCATAAGAGACCAAAGGTATAAGGCATTCGCATCAAACCCTTTAATACCTTTTACCGGCTTATTACCCCTGATATGGGTCTGATTGGCCTCGTGGTAACGATGAAAAATGATACTCGGCCCACCCACTATATTGTCTCGTAATAACTTGTGTACCTTCTCCCCCTTCTTCGAACACAAAACAAAAGAAACATCTTTATTCATGGTGTTGAATAGGTACTGTAAAGTAATACCGGGGACTGAGATGGCCTGCTTACACATGTCTATTTGTAACTCGGCATAAAAGGCTACTTGTTTGTCCAGGGCTTTTAGAAAGGGGGATACGTCTTTGATGTTGTACCAAATTTAAAAATCCCTCAAAGTAGTCATCTTATTGTCGGTCCATGCTTTCTGACAAACTGTGTATTCTGCCTCGGAAATGTTACGGTTTTTAAGCTTTGAGAAAAAGACTGTATATGGTGGTAGGGCTGTCTCATTTAACTTACCCAGGTCGGTCAAATACTCGTAGGGAAAAAAGCCTTTTGTCTCTTCAATACCAAAAGAGGCCAGATATTGCGCGTAACTTACACCCGGGACCAGAAAGTTGGAGACGTCAAGGAATTTCAGTCTTTCTGTCGCTATACACATGAAATTATTATTTCTTTTGACTATAAACTTGAATGGGTTAGCCTCCCGATCAAGGAAATATTGTATCAAATAAGGTTTTATTAGGTTAATGTCATATTTTCCGTATTCAACCCAAACAGAGGGAGAGCTTTCAGAAAGGAGTCGAGCCTTTCACTTAATTTTGGGTGGTCACCTAATTTTGCAAAGACTGGCTCGAACTGTTTTAGTAATAGCTCATAAGACCTATCAGCTATGTCATGGAGATAGTCCAGTATTTCATTTACGAGGACCTGTGGATCACCTGTGGTGATAAAACATTTAGGTGTGTCGAACCCAGGTACATTAGAGGCGACTGCACACGAGAGAGGGACGTGTCTAGCAATGAATGTCGTCGACTTTGAGTCAGCTGGTAATTTTGTATTGGAGAAGAAAGATTCCATGGCGTAGCATGCTCTATATGGGAAAATAAAGTTTACGTCTACGTCAAACCCATGTTTACATAGTAATTCCAAGATGGATTCAGTGGGGTGATAAATCCCACCTTTATAAGTTTCAATGGTGGCTATCCCTTTACACGTAAGTTCGTGGGGTGTCAATCGACAATACATCTTAAACAGTTTACCACATTTCCCACAGGAAAAACACCGAGCGGCCCTATTAATATCAACAATATACATGAAATGGTATTCATGAAGAAGCAGATTCAATATATCTGGATGTGTACTAGTACTTTTAATTTTCGGAACTAGATGTTCCTCCTCTGTAAACGCAAACACATTTATTTGTATTTTAAAACATTCTTCCAGGGCAGGTATATCAACTAAATTGACCCCTGTGAAATATTTGTGGGATTTCAATTCTTTATAATGCACCCAGTCTTTGAAATGTGATCGTGTGTGCTTTCTACCATCCCTAACACCCCTTCTCCCTGATTTAAACACAGATATACAGCGAAATATACACAAGTTGTCTGTGTACGGCTTACCATTTGAGTCGAGTTGAAGAGTATTAATAAATTTATTTTGTGTGATAAAGTCGGGGATTGATTCTAAACAACAACCAACAGGGAATTCTACCAGTTTATAAACATAAAAAGTTATACTGGGAGTTGATTCGACATAATATTTTGTATCTGGTCGTGTTAGTGTCGCTGAATTCACCAAGTCAACAGCGTTTAGTTTGGTTACAAAGGCCTCGAAATCAGATCTATTGTTCACTAAGAACGGTATATCGAACAATGAGGAATTATTTGGACTGGCATGGTAGAACCGTAGGGCTTGTGTCTCTCGATGTCTCAAGACTATGTGCAGACTGGGGATTATTTTACACCGCGAGTTTTGAACATTAAAGAGCGGGAATAAACGAGTGCGCCAATCTGTTGTCATATCACTATCTGGTCGGTTAAACAATGTCCATTCACATAGATAGCGACCGTGTCGTATGTGTGACCTAGGCGTGTCCCAATGCTCATTGTACACTGCTCGAACATCCTGGGGTAATTTCTGTAATGACAGATATTCAGTAGTTGTGTTAACACCAGAGGTTCCTGGCTGCTCGTCTTGTCCCAAGGTACTAGATGATGATAGTTGAGCAGATGTCGACAAGGTATCTGTTGATACTGCGTCACTTGGTGTGGTACCAGCTGATAGCTGAACATCTGTTGACAAGGTACTTGGTGATGATGCGTCACTCGGTAAGGCACTAGATGATAGCTGAGTATTATTAGTAGGCGACAGGTTATCACCCCCGCCATCCGACAGGGCACCTAGTATTGTTGGTTCTGCGTCAGTCCCCAAGTGACTAGATGATGATAGGTGAGTAGGTGAAACATGATCACCCATACTAGCCGACAAGATACTGGATAGTGATTGGTTTGTCGTGGTAGCTGGCCGTATTTGAGTGTCTGTAACTGGCGACACTCTGTCCTTTGATGGTTGTTTGATTGACTTTCGGCGTTTACCATTAGATTGTTCATCTGTGGTCAGATCACTTCTCCTCTTGCGACTTGTGGTTTGTTGATTATTAGCAGACATGTGGTTAGATGATGGTTGAGGGGTCGACACGTTACTGAATAGTACGTCATGTTCAGTCTTTATGTGTCTCCGTAAATTATCGTATCTCGTATAACTACGATCGCAAAAATCACAAGTGAACTATTGTGTAGAATGAGTAGTCTTCATATGCCGTAATAAAGCATCAGGTCGTGTGAAGATTTTATTACACAGAGTACACGTGTGCTTCTGCATAGCTGACATTCTTGATACACCAAATAGTTTATAAAACGACCGAAGTATTTCTGAATGTTATTCAGGTATACAACACAGTTTGTAAGACGAAAATTTTTTAGATGTGTTGATTCGTAAACATGAGTCTGGTGTAGACAATATGGCAACTGATTAACCATGTATTTGAGAATAGCACAGATGAATTATTGTCTGATTGTGGGCGGTTAATAATGTGTCCTTGGGTAGATAAGAACTCCTTGTACAATAGTGATGAACAAAGGCCAACCAGTTTCATACGTTTCTGTATCAGAAGACACACTTGTTAAAGTCCATTGAATTTAATATCCGTTGAATCAAAACATCCTTCTTCGTTGACTGTGAAAATGAGAAAAGACTTGGCCTTCCTTGCGTCACTGGTTTTGATACTGTCTGCGTGAGAGAGGTGTATATCTGAAATGAACAACATCAATCAACCAATCAGAGAACAGATAACACCAAATCACAAAGGGTATATCCCCTGTAGTGGTCTGAGGGACATTTTGAATCAACCAATCAGAGAACAGATAACACCAAATCACATATGGCATATCTCCTGTAGTGGTCTGCCTGATATTTTGAATTAACCAATCAGAAAACAGATAACATCAAATCACAAAGGGTATATCCCCTGTAGTGACCAACAATCTAACTGCCTGACATTTTGAATCAACCAATCAGAGAACAGATAACACCAAATCACAAGTGGCATATCTCCTGGAGTGGTCTGAGGGACATTTTGATTCAACCAATCAGAGAACAGATAAATACATAATCACAAATGTCATGTTCCAGATGTATGTCATGTGACCGGAAGCCCACTTTGGTAATTTATGTCCACGTCTCCCAGATGTATGTCTGCAACCCGAAATAACGCCACCTTTGACCTGGTGTAACCCACTTTAAATATGACCAACACCGTTACACAGACCGATGAAGAGTCATACATCTCTAACACATCGTCAATGGTATGATATTATTTAAACCATACAGATAGCACTAACCACCATTAAAATACACCATTGCTTTGTAATAGCTATATATCGAAAAGTCCCAAGTCGGCTTCTGATGTATCAAAGACCTAACACATGGCACTATTTTCACTTTACACATTAAACAAACTATTTTAGTAATTAAAGGTTGTTTTAAATGAAACCGGAAGTATTCTAATGTGTGAACTTTGAAAATTCTTTGTCTTAAGGCTTGTTCCCACACCACATATGTGTATATGAGAAAGTATTACAGGTTCCAGGTTGATCCAGAAATCTAAATGTGTACACACATGCTACTACCACTCAGTAACATAGCCTTTGCAGAATTTCGTGCCCATACCAACGCGGCGAAAAAAACATTCTTCATCACAAACAAGATGTCCAATACACCCATCTGGAGATCATCTTCTTTTGGGCCTTCCAAGACATACACCTCTCTATTATTGCTCTCTCCAAACTTTCATGACGTTTCATGTGACCAAATATACCAATTTTCTTTGATCGTCTTTAAAAAACCATCTTCAATATTCTTGAAGTATGGATGAGTTTGTTCTTTTGACCCAAGATATTCTTAGAACCCCGCTATTACATTTATATTCAAGTGCCTTTATGACGTGTTTAGTAAGTGTCTCACAGGCGTAAGTTGAATACTCTTAAAAACATAATTTTCTGTAGTTCTATCTGTCCCACTCTATTAAGTTGTTTTAGTCTTTGAAGAGCAATTGATAATCGATTAATTTCTTTAATTGTGTCACCATTGTTGGTAATCAATATATTCGAAAGTTCCCACCTCCATGGTTGTTACAGGGTTCTTGGCAATGTTTACCGAAAGCACATTACTTTCCTTCTGGACAGTGACTGTTTTAATCTGTGACCATACTGATGATCTATCGGTCCAGACCATAACCAACAACAATCTGCTGTTACACTTCATCCACATGCTTCCATGGCTTCACATAACCATGATTCGGGTACTCCACCCAAAAGTGCTCCATAGAAGAAAGAAGGATACCCTGTAATCCGGACTACCATACACAAGTAAATTTATAGGCCAATCTCTCAGAATATCACACACACACAATCAGTCATACACACTCTCATTGTGAGTTCTTTATAGGCTGTCTGATCGTTGTGCTAACATTAGAGGTCTTAGAGTGACCAACAAAACACAGCAACAACAACAACACATATAGGCGGACACGCAGTCATAGATCCCAGTATAGCCACATAGAGAAACAGAAACCCAACGACTAATAACCAGATACACACAAACAGCCAGACATACAGACAGACAGCCAGACATATAGATAGACATACAGACAGACATACTTTCAGTCATAGGCGCAAACTCTCACAGAAATAGATACAGCAAACATGAAAACACGGCCCGAAAGTTCCCAAATCACATTACATTCTTACTTTTCAATCCTTGTGTTCATAATATGGTGAATTTTAGATTTATTCTGATGACATCCTTTTGATTATCATGTGGTTACACATCTATTCACCCCTCATGTCACTAAGCGTGGGAGATCATGTTCTACGCTTTCACTCGATCACTAGAGTCGTGGATCTGGTCTCGACCATACCCCAGTAACCAAGCCTTCCAGGTATTTACTTCTCGGTCTCTTCCCCGCGATCTTGCCAAGTTGTTACCATGTTTAATTCTTTCTCCTAAAATACCCAACAAATTTTTTCTATGTCCAATTTCTATAATCTATTTACGATTTTCATTTGTTTCTTGTAGATTATTTTCTGCCCGTGGTATCTTTTCTCCACATTTCCATCAGATGTTTTTCAGCCTGTTCCACACATCGATACAAAAGTAACACTATGAAGCACTTCAACACTTTCTTTTTCGTTTCAATTGCTATCTTTTTGGTCAGTATGTTGTTCATCTTGCTAAAGGCTACATTTCCTGTGGCGATTCTTGTAATCTCTTCAAACCATTGCCCAACAGAACTGTTCCGAGATAATTGTACTTGTTTTCCTATTTACTTGTGGTGTTTCCTTTTTCCTAGTGACGACAATAATCTGTGTCTTTTTAATGCTAATCCTAGTTGTTCCCAACAAACGCATGTACTAATTGTTGCAGGTCCTGTTCCTTGTCTACAATCAAGACTGCCTATCTATTGATGTCCCGCAATGATCTTTTCATATATTTCTGGTGTACAGGGGAAAAAACATCACTGTTTCACACCCCTTTTAATGGCTGATATTTACCTATTGCATTATCATCCATATGACAGGTTTGTTTTCTATGTTTTTCTTTCCCCAGCCGTTTGTAGATTTTCAAGCACATCTAATTTGCCGTACACTATTGCCTTATCAACGTGATAACATGCAAAACTGTTTTTTAACTTGTGTGTTAAAAGCATTGAGTATTGCTTCGTGTGTTTACACGACGTGTAGCTGTCTTTTAGGGTATTTTACATTCCTTTGAAATGAAGGTACCGAAACAAGTACCACCAAGTAAAAAACGAAAAGAGAGCAAGTGAAAAACAGACCTTGTCCGCGGAGCCTCTCCTTTTCCCTGCTCGCGTGGGCGCGGCCTGTGAGTTTATATGAGAAACCAGAAAGAACCCACAAATACTATTCGGAAGATATGAAGACACAGTTTTGGGGGATAGATAATGCAACAGATCTATAATTGTTGGACATTGTAGTAATATGGAGTGCTCTATCAAGAAAATATTAATAATGGTATCAAAAGAAAGTAAATAAATGTTTTGTTTTACAGGACATCGCTGTCAACAGCTTTCAGCTGATTTCTAGGCCAGATTACGCTCAGTAGGTTGATTTCTGAACGATCGGCTCACATACCCTCATAAGTATGAACCAGTGCTGATTCTCACAGTGGTCACGTTACTTACGAGATTACGAAGAAAAGTGTAACCTCTTGACCAGGGATACCAACAGTGGTGACACCAAATGTGACATAGAAACATTCTTAACCAAGTGGATAAATTACCTAGGGGGAATTATCAGATGGATGATGTACAAGAGATTAATGTACAGGACAAACAAAATTTTAGAAAATGAAAAAGTAATGTAAGAGAGTGGTAAATAGTTTTGGTGTGTGGGAGTGAATGTTGTAACAAAAAATTAGAAGCAGCTGGTTTGTAAGGTGAATTTCCTGTCTGAGTAACAACTAGAAAAGAAACAACTTTCTTCGATCATGTAAGAGACGCATGAACATCGTGACAACTGTTATCTCAGTAACATACCGAGATTAGAAATTATGGTAGTGGTATGTCAGCAAAGTTGATTTCAGAACACCAAAGACAGCGGCATGAATGCCTACACCCTTTGATGATGATAGTGTCAGCAAAGTTGATTTCAGAACACCAAAGACAACGGCATGAATGCCTACATCATTTGATGATCCCAGTGTCAGCCAAGTTGATTTCAGAACACCAAAGACAGCGGCATGAATGCCTACACCATTTGATGATGATAGTGTCAGCAAAATTGATTTCAGAACACCAAAGACAGCTGTATGTTGTGTGGTGCCCATGCGAAAGAAATAAACAAGTGTGGCTTTGTACAGGGTGAAAAGAAAAAATATAACCATTCGTTCACTCAAAACATGGCAAAATTTATATTTATTCTGATGATATTAATATTAAATCTAATTATCGTGTTAGTAAAACACTTACAAGGCGAGCCTCAGTTTGGTTGGGCTGGCGAATAAACACACCGCAGTGTTACCCGTGTTTTTTTTACGTGCGCGGTCATCCGAGAAAGCTTGGAAACAAGCCCCCTGGACAAAATTCGCAACGGAACAAAATTAGCAACACATGTGCAACATGCTGCGTTTATAATATCAATATCTCTTGATAATATTACACAAATCAACATCAATATTGGTGTTTTATAATCAACGACATCGTAATCTTTCACTTCACTATAAGTTTTAATACTTTTGACCTATCAAAAGTTATTTTATTACACATTTAAGGCGTCATACGAGGCGTACTTGTTCCGAGTTTGCATACATAAATAATTTTTTAAAATATATATGTATGGTTTATTATGCTATATTGCCTTTTAAAATACTTAAAACTTAATATTGTTTAATATTACAAGGTTCATTTTTCTGATAGTTGAATCATTTTGTCTAAATCTGACTTTCCCCAAGTAGGCATAGCACAGTTTTACATATAAATTATGTTACTTTTTATACAACCGAAAACCATACTTTATTGGTGTTTAAACATAATGAGGGAGTAATTTGTATATTTGTCTACTATGTTTATAAATGTCTGTTCTAGAAATATGTTTTGTCTAATAGTTATAATTCTTTTGTTTACCATCTCCGACATCGCTCACACTTGAACGGTTGCTGTTGTATCTTTGGCTTTGTAAGATCACGTTACCAGAATTAATAGCTTAGTTGATAAAGCACCCGGCTCGTGTTCGGGTGGAAGTGGTTCGATCCTCAAAGTGTGAATTTTTTTTTTTTAAATTCTTTCGCAAGCGTTAAACCGCTGTTCATCAAAATACCGTACCGTTGTCTACTAGTTATTTTCTTTTTGGTATCTCTTTCGTTTACGGACAACTAAGAAGATAGGACACTTTGTAACAGCCGAAAAAAGAATACATTATATATCATGTCGGTAACCGCTCTGGGTCTATCATTATCATGTGTCGATTCTTCTTTCTTTCGTTCGCTTGAAATATGTCTATGATTGTGATATTGTCTCTTGTATAAATTTAACGATGTTTGTTGATAAGACTTCTCACTCAAGTTTGTAACGAAAAGACATAACAAAACACTACCAGCTTAGTTATTAATTTTAAATAAATTAGATTGGGTTTTTGTGTAGGGCAGTAATTTTTCAGTCATCGCGTGCCATGTCGGTGGGCGTGACCAAACGTGGTACATTTTACCATGTTGATAAGTTTAATAAAACAGAGTACAACAGACAAATCCTGTCAATAATTGGTTGTATTGATTAAATCGTTTCTTACGGGAACCCTCACAACTTCCTTGGGGTTCTTTGAGTGAAAACCAGATAATTGAGGCTGTAAAAAGTGATACTTTTTTCGGGTTGGTGGAGTGTGATATAGAGACCCCGACTGATTTACAAGAGTCCTTTGCCGAAATGCCCCCTATTTTTAAGAACACAGAAGTGTCGAGGGACGATATTGGGGAGTTTATGAAAGACTACGCCATAAAAAATAAACTACTGAGTACCCCACGACGGACATTGATTAGTAGTTATTTCGGGAAGAAAATATTATTAGCCACCCCTCTTTTAAAGTGGTATCTAGCCCATGGGTTGGTAGTTACACACATCTACCAGACAATAGAGTATCGACCAGTTAGTTGTTTTAAACAATTTGGGGAAACAGTGTCTAATGCCCGTCGCCAAGGGGACAAAAATCCAGCTGAGAGTATTACAGCCGACACAATGAAATTGTTAGGTAATGCCGCTTACGGTAAAACATTAACTAATAAAGCCAAACATACCGATGTCTCCTACTGTCACGGAAAAGACACGACCAAAGTACTCAATAACCCCAGGTTCAAAAGCATGACTAGTATTACAGCTGATCTGTTCGAAGTTGAAACCCTAAAGAAGAAAACTGTCTGGGATCTACCTCTACAGATTGGTTTTTTCGTTTATCAATATGCCAAATTAAGAATGTTAGACTTTTATTATGACTTTCTAGACAAATTTATCTCTAAAGACGACTTTCAGCTTTGTGAAATGGACACTGACTCTCTATATTTGGCCCTTAGTGCCGACTCACTCTCTGAAGTAGTTAGACCACACCTACGAGAAGAATATGACAGAGTCTATAATCAGTGGTTCCCGTCTGAAACCTGCCCTGTTCATAGAAATACTACCTGTCAGGACTGTGTGGCTACCAAAGCCTATGAAAAGAGAACCCCTGGTCTTTTAAACTAGAATACGAAGGGGAGGGGATGGTGTCGTTATGTAGTAAGACGTATATTTGTGTTGGAGATTATGATAAAATCAGTACGAAAGGTCTGACCAAAAACCACAACACGCATTTAAACAAGGACACTTTTTTGGAAGTACTCAACACCCAAACACCAAGTGGGGGAACTAATATAGGCTTCAAGACCCAAGACTCTTCTGTATATACATATCAGCAACATCGTGCATCTCTGTCCTATCTGTATATAAAAAGAAAGGTTGACAGTGATAATATCTCGACTATGCCATTACTTATTTAATATGCATTGTATTGTCTATACATGATTTAATAAAAACATATACCTTACTTGACTCCTTTGTTATTTTGAATGTTGTATTTTTTATGTTGTACACATACCTAACGTCACTAGACCACACCAACTCGGACCACGCCTATTAAAAAACGAGTTATCGCCCTTTGCGGAGGAAATTAAAAAACCCAGAGTTATCACCCTTTGAGGTGGAAATTAAAAAACCCGGAGAGTTATCGCCCTTTGAGGTGGAAATCGATTTCCACCTAAAAAATACGCGTGATAATGTCGTTCTACACTACTCCCCCTCCCCTACAATGAAAGAATGTGTGAGAGGAGATAGAGAAGAAGAGCAGAATGTCAGACGGGCCTGCGTGCAATTCTTAACCCTTTGAAAATAAAGACTTTCGTTCGTTCGTTCGTTCCATCACACTCCCCCCCCCCCCCCCCCCCCAACCAACACCTGCCCGAAAAATAACAACGCAATTGATAATAAAATGCAACAGTTACTAATAAAATACATCAGTTACTAATAGAATACAAACAGTAAGGATGCCCAGGCAGTATAGAAGGACAAGAATGATATGGTGGAATCTTTCATGCGGAACTTCGGGAGATTCCAGCAAATCAAGAGGCAAGGAAAAGACACTGGTAAGTGACAGAGAAACAACTGTGTATAGGATAACTAGAAGATGCTTTCTCTGAAACTCACAGGGACACAGAAATAGTTGGAGACATAGAAACCCACATGGCCACAGAAATGGTTGGAGACATAGGAACCCACGGGGACACAGAAATAGTTGGAGACATAGAAACCCACAGGGACACAGAAATAGTTGGAGACATAGAAACCCACAGGGACACAGAAATAGTTGGAGACATAGAAACCCACAGGGACACAGAAATAGTTGGAGACATAGAAACCCACAGGGACACAGAAATAGTTGGAGACATAGAAACCCACAGGGACACAGAAATAGTTGGAGACATAGAAACCTACAGGGACACAGAAATAGTTGGAGACATAGAAACCCACAGGGACACAGAAATAGTTGGAGACATAGAAACCCACAGGGACACAGAAATAGTTGGAGACATAGAAACCCACAGGGACACAGAAATAGTTGGAGACATAGAAATCCACAGGGACACAAAAATAGTTGGAGACATAGAAACCCACAGGGACACAGAAATGGTTGGAGACATAGAAACCCACATCGACACAGAAATGGTTAGAGACATAGAAACCTACAGGGACACAGAAATAGTTGGAGACATAGAAACCCACAGGGACACAGAAATTGTTGGAGACATAGAAACCCACAAGGACACAGAAATAGTTGGAGACATAGAAACCCACAGGGACACAGAAATGGTTAGAGACATAGAAACCCACAGGGACACAGAAATAGTTGGAGACATAGAAACCCACAGGGACACAGAAATAGTTGGAGACATAGAAACCCACAGGGACACAGAAATAGTTGGAGACATAGAAACCAACAGGGACACAGAAATAGTTGGAGACATAGAAACCCACAGGGACACAGAAATAGTTGGAGACATAGAAACCCACAGGGACACAGAAATAGTTGGAGACATAGAAACCCACAGGGACACAGAAATAGTTGAAGACATAGAAACCCACATCGACACAGAAATGGCTAGAGACATAGAAACCCACAGGGACACGGAAATTGTTGGAGACATAGAAACCCACAGGGACACGGAAATTGTTGGAGACATAGAAACCCACAGGGACACATAAATAGTTGGAGACATAGAAACCCACAGGGACACAGAAATAGTTAGAGACATAGAAACCCACAGGGACACAGAAATGGTTAGAGACATAGAATACCACAGGGACACAGAAATAGTTGGAGACATAGAAACCCACATGGACACCGAAATAGTTGGAGACATAGAAACCCACAGGACCACAGAAATGGTTGGAGACATAGAAACCCACAGGGACACAGAAATAGTTGGAGACATAGAAACCCACAGGGACACAGAAATAGTTGGAGACATAGAAACACACAGGGACACAGAAATAGTTGGAGACATAGAAACCCACAGGGACACAGAAATAGTTAGAGACATAGAAACCCACAGGGACACAGAAATGGTTAGAGACATAGAAACCCACAGGGACACAGAAATAGTTGGAGACATAGAAACCCACAGGGACACAGAAATAGTTGGAGACATAGAAACCCACGGAGACACAGAAATAGTTGGAGACATAGAAACCCACATCGACACAGAAATGGTTAGAGACATAGAAACCCACAGGGACACAGAAATAGTTGGAGACATAGAAACCCACAGGGACACAGAAATAGTTGGAGACATAGAAACCCTACAGGGACACAGAAATAGTTGGAGACATAGAAACCCACAGGGACACAGAAATGTTTAGAGACATAGAAACTCACAGGGACACAGAAATAGTTGGAGACATAGAAACCCACAGGAACACAGAAATGGTTGGAGATATAGAAACCCACAGGGACACAGAAATTGTTAGGAGACATAGAAACCCACAGGAGACACAGAAATAATTGGAGACATAGAAACCCACATCGACACAGAAATGGTTAGAGACATAGAAACCCACAGGGACACAGAAATAGTTGGAGACATAGAAACCCACAGGGACACAGAAATAGTTGGAGACATAGAAACTCACAGGGACACAGAAATGGTTGGAGACATAGAAACCCACAGGGACACAGAAATAGTTGGAGACATAGAAACCCACAGGGACACAGAAATAGTTGGAGACATAGAAACCCACAGGGACACAGAAATAGTTGGAGACATAGAAACCCACAGGGACACAGAAATAGTTGGAGACATAGAATCCCACAGGGACACAGAAATAGTTGGAGGCATAGAAACCCACAGGGACACAGAAATAGTTGGAGGCATAGAAACCCACAGAGCCACAGAAATAGTTGGAGGCATAGAACAGGGACACAGAAATAGTTGGAGACATAGAAACCCACAGGGCCACAGAAATGGTTGGACACATAGAAACCTACAGGGTCACAGAAATAGTTGGAGGCATAGAAACCTACAGGGTCACAGAAATAGTTGGAGACATTGAAACCCACAGGGCCACAAAAATGGTTGGAGACATAGAAACCCACAGGGACACAGAAATAGTTGGAGGCATAGAAACCTACAGGGGTCACAGAAATAGTTTAGTTGGAGACATAGAAACGCAGGGAAAGAAAATTGGGGATAGAGATGAAGGATGTGAGGAGTACATGGAGGGAGCTGCTGGAGATAGCACAAGTTTGGACTGCATGGCGGGAGCACACTGTTGTCCTCTGCTTGAATTGGGACGAAGGGATAGGGGGAGGGGGTAGGGGCACGATAAGAATGAGTACCGGCAGGTTGTAGTAGAACGCATTGTTCTATTAATGTTTTTCATGACCTAGCTAACATGAAGACACACCACTGCATCCTACGTGAGTAGTAGACAAGTTATGTTTGTTTTCTTCGCACCATTTGAATTTAAGCGTATTCCATATACGTGCTACTACTTCTAAGGCACTAGAATTATTTTTACGGTTACCTGTGTCCCCCACCATCAGGAGAACCCACTCAGAATTCGGAGGCACTTGTAATTTACTTCCACAAGTCAAGGACGAGGCGACAATATTTTAGTCCAACTGACCGATATAGGGATTGAACCCGTTACCTCGCAACAGCACACTGAAAGTTTACTAGCTAATGCACTTATCCATTCGGCTGTACAGACCTCCTTGTAGGCAAATGAAGAGAATGCCTCTTATAGTTCATAGCTGGTGCTATGGCTCAAGAGTTTCATACCTCCCCGTGATAACGAGAGTAGGGTTCTACATCAGCATTGGGCGATTTGATAGCAGAGCGCTTCCTGTTGATTTCGGGTGGTATGAGTTGTCGGCTGTTCCGAAAACAATGGCAAACTACTTAACTATCAGTGTCTGGTAAATGTCAAGAAGCCAATAAATACTGGGGTTGATTGCAGCGTTCAGTAACAGACATGCAATTAACTTTAAATTATGCTCCATGCCGTGTGGCGTTGGTGATCATATCTGTACACAGCCTTCTCTCTCGAGTACCGCCAATCTTCTTATAGTCAATGTCGTGTGTCGTTGGTGTCCGTGTCTGTTCCAGCCTTCTGTCTCGCATACTGACAATCTTCTTATAGTCCATGCCGTATGGCATTGGTGCCCATAACTGCCCACAGCCTTCTGTCTCGTGTGCTGCCAATCATGTATGATACTGATGCTCCTCCGTGCCATGATGTCAAACTATCCAGCACCTTCTGTCTTAGTCTCCCCCTGCCCCTTCACCTCTCCAGCTTTCCCGTTGTGACGGCATACTCCAGCTTTCCCTTTCTCATGACATGCCCACAGAACGTGGACTGTCTACTTCTGATGCCAGTAACCAGTTCTCTGTGTGAGTTAACTGCTTTCAATTTATCATCATTACTCTTTGTTGGAGGTTAGCATGTCCCATGCTCCTACACGGTTAGTTGGTCTAAAATATTGACTTCTCGTTCTTGTCTTGGGGACAAGAAGTTGGAGTGGGTTCGCCTGATGGCGAGGGACACTACTAATAGGGAAAGTTAATCCCCACGTAAAAATCAGTCTTCTGCATCTGAAATAGTAGCACGTGTATGGAGTTTTTTTTTTTTTTTTTTTTTTTTGCATATCCTTTACAGGACATCGCTGTCAACACCAGCATCTTTCAGCTGTATGTTGATCTCTTGGCAAGATTACGCTCAGTAGTTTGCCATTCCTTTCTGAGCGGCCGGCTCATTACCCCGTAAGTTACCGATGCGATTCGAACCACTGCTGATTCTACCGACGAGAGTAAACGAGATTACGGAGAAAAGTCATAACCTCTAAGCCACGAAGCCGGCGTATGGAGTATGCTTGAGTTAAAAGCGAGCGAACAAAAACCACTCTAACCTTCCACAGTTAGTTAGTTTTTAATTTTGAAGCGTTTATGTCTGTGACGTCAGCTGGGGAATTGGCCGGCGGATTCTCCTTTGTGTCCGTCTCCTCTGGTAGTTTCATTGGTCTGTGTTGGCTTCTGGCTCGTTTGTTTTGATATGATGCAGTCCTTATAGGGACTCATCTTTTGGTTTCTTTGCTTTATTTTCTTTTTCAGCGGTCGACCCATGAGCAAGTCGGGCTGTCTTCTCAATCTTTATCGGTCCATTCAGACATCTTGTAATTGTCTTCTTTGTAATGGCAGCAGAAGCGTCTATTGACTTTACTCGTCATTGCCAATGGGTTGCTGGTTTCGGCTTGCGGTTTCTCCCTAGTCTTTGGTTTGGCTTTAGCTTGCGGTCTTTCGCGTGGCTTCTGCTGGCTTGTTTTTGGTTAGCTCCCTTTCAGCTTTTGACAGTTCTCTCTCTCTCTCTCTCTCTCTCTCTCTCTCTCTCTCTCTCTCTCTCTCTCTCTCTCTCTCTGTCTCTCTCTCTCTCTCTCTCTCTCTTGACTACTTGTAGGATTTCTTCGTTTTCCTTCTTCCGCCTCTTGCTGGATGCTGCGTTGGATTTCCTTAATTTCATCCAGTAGTTTTTCGTTGCTCTCGGGGTCCTGTTCTTGAGGTTTGTTAATTGATGTCAACGTCAGAAGAGTTTTGATTTGCTTCTTCATCTCTTCAATCTTACCTTGGAGCTGAGATTGTTCAGCTTGTCAGATGCCTGTGGCTGTCTCGCACCTCCGCCATGGTTCCTTGAATGGAGTGTTTATGGTTATGGCGGTCTTTAATGCGTCTCTGTGTCTTTGGAGGTACGGACAGCCCAGGTATCTTGCTCCATGTTTGCCAAGACAGTTGGCGAACTTTATGTTGTAATTGGGCCCTCGAAAATCCTTGTCCTATTTGGCCAGCAGCAGATCTCTGTTATGCTGCGGCACGTTGGTCTGTTGTGGCCGGCCGTTTGGCACTGCGAGCATTGTGTGATTCTCTGGATGAATCGTTCAGGCTGTTGGACTTTCTTGTTCACCGATACTGTGACTGGCATCTCGCTCCCCTCTGTTGTCACCACTGCTAAAGTTGTAGGAATCTTGGAGTATGTCAGAAGCTTCTCCGTCTTCGAGATTCGGATGTGGTGATTTTCCTGTTGTAGCTGCTTCAGAATCTGGTCATCTGTAAGCTTCACTTGGATGCGTTTGATAACCCATCTGATCGTCGGTAAGTCAGTGTATCCGACTCTGGGGCCTTTCTCATCACTCTGCTTCTCAGTAGCTTTTGATCTTGTCTGTGGTGGGTTGTCATCGCCCTTTCTAGTGGTCGCTTCTTGTGATGCTACTTGAAGTTCTGGCGCTTTTGCTGCAGCTCGCAGGCAGGGTCTCTCCTCTCGTCTTCTTTATGGTCTTGGCGGCTTCCACACTGCTCAACATGTACATCTGGTGTCTTCTAGTTTTAGGCTTGAAACGTGCCACTTTCTCCCCCGTATCAGGTTTCTTGAACAGTTTAGGTGACTTGTTCTCGAAAGCGCTCCGCATTTGCGGATGGACGTACAGAGGATGCAGAGCCAGCGTGTTATCAGCTTATCCATTCCCCCTCAACTCCCGCATGTCCCGGAACCGAAGATGAAGGTGACTTTACGGACAACAGACCTCCGCAGCAGACTGTTCTCATCATGCGACTATAAAACCACATCTCCATAGCCTCCATAAGAAGAGAATATATATTCGAAATATTATTCCACCATGCTTGGTTGCCTTTGTAACACTATATGCTTTCATGTGTGCATTAAAAATTGTGGTGAAAAGGTGCTGGTTGGCTTCACCAACATGTCAAATACCGGGTCTATGTCCTTATCCCGGGGGGGTCCCAAACTGAGCAGAACAGCCCTCTGGTATGACGTGATAGTCAGTTTTAAACTACCGTGGTACACAATTCAAATTACTGTGTGAATATACTACTGTGGGTTTGTCGAAGGCAAGGGTACAGTAAATGCTGTGTACATACTGAGAACAGCAATAGAACGTTCTATAGAAGTAAACAAAGATCTACACCTCTGCTTTATTGACTACACAAAGGCTTTCGATAAAGTGAGACATGTCGACATGATAAGGATGCTGGAAGATCTACAAATTGATGGAAAAGACCTTAGATTTGTAAAAGACATATATTGGAAACAACAAGCTGCCATAAGAATTGATAATGAAGTAGGTCAATATCAGCTTATTAAGAGAGGTGTGAGACAGGGCTGTGTAATGTCTCCAGATCTTTTATCCCTGTACAGTGAACATATTTTCAGAAATATAGAAGATATGGAAGGAATCAACATTGGGGGACGATACATCAATAACATTAGATACGCAGATGATACAGTCTTGATTGCAGCCAATGAACAGGACCTGCAAAATTTAGTAGATGCGGTTGTTGCACACAGTGAGCAACTGGGGTTAGAATTGAATTGTAAGAAGACACAGATTGTGGTCGTCACTAGGAAGGAAGAAATACCACAATGTAATATACAAGTAAATGGGCATATTCTTAAACAAGTGGATCGGTACAACTATCTCGGAACAGTCATAACATCTGATGGGAGATACCTTGAAGAGATTAGAACAAAAATTGCCATGGTGAAGGTAGCCTTTTTCAAGATGAAAAACATACTGACCAATAAAAATATATCAATTGAAACGAGAAAAAGAGTGTTGAAGTGCTACATAGAACCTGTACTTTTATATGGATGTGAGGCGTGGACAATGAGCAGACAAGCTCATGGCTGTGGAAATGTAGTTTATGAGGAAAATGCAAAGAATACCATGGACAGATAGAAACACCAATAAACAATTCCTCCAAGAAACAAATGAAGATCGTAAACTGATTAGAGACATTAGAAGTAGACAGTCAAAATTTTTTGGGCATGTTATGAGAAGACATGAATTGGAGAACTAGGTGACAACTGGCAAGATCGAAGAGAACAGACCAAGGGGAAGACCGAGAAGTAAATACCAGGATGGCTTTGCCACTTGGCATAGTCGAGACAGAAGCACGGAGCTGATCCACGACTCTGGTGATCGAGATGAAAAAACATGACCGCCCACGCTGATCGGCATGCCACATGATGGATGGATGGATATATGTGTTGTATGCTGCATATTGTATTTGTAAACAGTCTAAAACATCCCTGGAATCCTTGGTGATTTTGTTTTATAGAAGAATGCTGAAAATTAATTGTACAGTCAAAATAAGCAATCTGGACATTTTGAGGGAAGCTAATTTGCAAAGACCACTTGTCACAAACATCAGAAAGAGGCAGTCATCGTGTTTTGGCCACGTTATGAAAAGACAAACTGGAGCATGTCGTGACAACCCGAAAGATTTCAGGAAAGAGAGATAGAGGAAGACGGTGGGAGAAGATTCTTGACAGTCTTGTGTCATGACACGGAAGGGAGTCACCACACGAATTGACCCATGCTGTCGGGGGTCGCAATTTGTGGACAGCTATGATCGCTCACGTTAGCCGGCAAGGCACTGAATGATGATGATATGTTAGCAGTAAATAGTTCAATCTATAGTTTGTGTCTTTATTATTCAAGCTCATGTCTGTTAATGGAGACTGACGGATTTATTTCAGTGGATAGCTGTAAAATAAACAGTAGCCGGCTATTTCTACAAACAGCATCACAATGACGTAACATTCTCTGTGCGAAAAAGAAAAAGAGGAGCCTAACGGCACTGCCCGGGCAAAATTTCGAGTTAAAAATTTACCCAAAGTATTTCAGGATCCTCGCCAGTACTACGGAGTTCGTGCACTGAGCTGAGCTTCTCCAGACAGGTTTGAGTTAGGAGGAGAACGGAGCACTTATGGGTTACACCCGTGTGCCGTGATGTTGATCCATCGACTAAACTAAACATCTATGTGCGTGGTAAGTTCATAAACAGATTCACAAGTATGGATAGGCATTCATAGAAGATGAAGAAGGAAATAGATATTAGAGGATCATCATCATCATCATCAAGTGCCATGCCAGCTGGCTTAGGCGTTCATGGCTCTCCACAGATCTCGGTCTTTGGTTTTCTGGATCAACTCTGCTGCTGATATTCCTCCGTGCCACCGTCTCAATCCATCCAGCATAATTTCTCTTGTTCTGTCTCTGCCTCTCTTCCCCTCGATCTTTCCAGTTGTCACGATGTTCTCCAATGCCTCTCTTCTCATCACATGACCAAAGAAAGCTGTTTGTCTCTTTCTTATTGTTGTATATAGTGTTCTAGTTTCATTAGCCTGTTTCAGGCAGTCGTTGTTAGTTACTCTGGCAGTCCAAGGAATTCGCAACATTCGTCTCAGGAACCACATCTCTGTTGCTTCTAATTTCTTCTTAATTTGTTCATTTACATTCCAAGATTCACTGCCATACACTCCAACTAGCATTCCTGGCATCTCTTTGATCTCTCTCATTATTACTTCGCTATATAGGGAGAAGAGATCTGGTGACAAGACACATCCCTGTCGTACTCCTAGCTTTATCTGTTCGTAACTACCCTCTTTATTTCCAATTATATTTGCTGCTACTTGGTTCCAGTAAATATTCTTTATTATTCTTAAATCTTTCCCATCAATGTTGATATTTTCCAACATTTTAATGAGTTCATCATGGTTTACTTTATCAAATTTTTTTTTTAATTTGCATATCCTTTACAGGACATCGCTGTCAACACCAGCATCTTTCAGCTGTATGTTGATGTCTTGGCAAGATTACGCTCAGTAGTTTGCCATTGCTTTCTGAGCGGCCGGCTCACATACCTCATAAGTTACCGATGCGATTCGAACCACTGCTGATTCTAACCGTCATCACGTTACCGACGATAGTATACGAGATTACGGAGAAAAGTCATAACCTCTAAGCCACGAAGCCGGCACTTTATCAAATGCCTTAGTATAATCTATGAAGCATAAATATATGTCTTTCTGCTTCTTGAGGATACCGAAGGCTAAACGATACAGTGCCATGGTTGTTAACATGATGTTTATTGTTAATAGCATAATTTAAACACAGAAACAAACTATATGCTGTACATAACAACCCGACTGTCAATGGAAAACCTAAAAATAACCAGGTTGTGCTGAGGGGATACTACACATAAGCAGATTGACAAAATGGAAAGCCCTGTCCCCAGACCGCAGCGCTGCTATAGGGCCGTAGTTTAAGAATCCCTGCCACAGATCAAACGGTCCTGCCCTGCAACATTATCACCCCTGAATGTCTCGTCACGCGGCGCCTCGTTCCTGTTGGTTCGACTTCAATAGGGGAAGTAACCCTTGACATTCCTTTACCTGAAAACAGTATCGTTCCCACCACGGTTATTTTCTCTTGATCTACTAACATATAGTTACTTGCTTATTCTTTATAGGACGTCGTAGTCAAATCAAGAAGTTTTTGACTGTGATTTCTTAGCAAGTTTACTTTCAGTAGTTTGCCATTGATTTCTGAACGACCGGCACATATACCATTCTATGAAAACCAGCAAGGTGGTCTGCTCCCTAATCGTCCGCAACTGTGTTAGGAACGCGGTATGCGGGATTGCGAACTGCGTTTCGAAACCCCTTAACAACAGCACCACTAACAAATATGAAAAGAAAAGCAAATCTATAAACATAGCCACAGTGGCTTATTGGCGGTGGATGGGGCTTCACAACTTCTCGACACATCAAGTCAGGGGTTTGAAATTAGCCGCTGACGTTTTAAAGTGGATCGTTGTTTTCCATTGCATGAACATCGGTCTTTCAGAACGCAATAACTAACTAAAAGTAAGCTGCGTGTCCCTTACAGAGCGTGGCAATCAACCCCAGAAGTTGTTGGCCGTTTGTAATCTACAAGGCAAGTTTACACTCTGTAGTGTGCCTTTCTTTCCGAACGACCGACGCTCATACTCTTGTACACATCAACGCAATGCAATCGGCCTCCAAATCTTCTGCAGCTGATTTCGAATGTGATATGCAGATTTGGGGCTGGCGTTCCCCAGCCCTTCGAAACGCCGGTAATGGCAAACTACTCAACGTACAAATTGCCTAGTACATTAAAAATGGCCGGTACTCCCTGGTCTAGGTAGTTAATGTCTTTCTCCGTAATCCGGTATATTCTCGTGAGTAACGTAACCTGGACTAGAATCGGTAGCGGTTCTCGCCGCGTTGGTAACTTACGGGGTATGCGAACCAGTCGCTCAGAAAGCAATGGCAAACTACTGAGCGTAATCTTGCCTAGTACATCAACACCAGCTGAAAATGCTGATGTTGACTACAGCGTCCTGTAAGCGATATGTAAAAAAAAAAAAAAAAATATTAAAAACAGTCAAACAGTTATTGGGTTGATTGTGACGTCTTGTAAAAGATATGTAACTACATACACGGGCTCCTACTTCTAGTGCGTTAGACAGATGTTTGAGTGTGGATTAGCTTTCCTTATTACCAGTGTCCCTCGCCATCAGGCTAACCCATTCCTACTTCAGAGGTTGCAACTACCTTTAGGTGGCTAGTTTATATTCCATTATTAATGTTGGTGTCAAAACAATTCTGGGTATGCAGATAGTGTAGATACGGATCGTGATGATGAATTGAAGCACTGAATTATTAAACTAGTTATAATAGGTTTTGATATGGTCTGTGGAATGACGTTACGACAGACGATGTAAATGTGACTTCGTGACAGTAAACAGTCATGCGTACTGTATTATACGGGCGCCGTAGTTCAGTCTATATAAGCTCTAAGGTTGAATGAGAATGCTTGAAGTATGAAAGAATTTCTATTAAAAGATTTTAGTTTGCTAACGAAAGAAGAAGAAGAAGAAGAAGAAGAAGAAGAAGAAGAAGAAGAAGAAGAAGAAGAAGAAGAAGAAGAAGAACAACAACAACAACAACAACAACAACAACAACAACAACAACAACAACAACAAGGAGGAGGAGGAGGATTTTAGTTAGCGAACGAAAGAAGAGGCAGAAGAAAGAGTTTAGAATGCGTCAGAGCAGATGATCACTACGTCATCATCATCATCATCATCATCATCATCATCATCATCATCATCATCATCATCAGCATCATCAAGTGCTTGACAGACGATAGTTTGTTACATTGTGCTTCAAACTGGTGCATAATACCTACAACCAGACCATGTGTGGAGTCATATCTCTCCATAGAATAAAGCTGTAATGAATTGAAGAGAAAATGTGTTGCCCATACAGCATGATCCTCTCTCTCTCTCTCTCTCTCTCTCTCTCTCTCTCTCTCTCTATCTCTCTCTCTCCCCCCCCTCTCTCTCTCTCTCTCTCTCTCTATCTCTCTCTCTCTATCTATCTCTCTCTCTCCCCCTATCTCTCTCTCTCTCTCTCTCTCTCTCTCTCTCTCGCTCTCTCTCTTGGTCGGTCTACTAGTTTACTCCAGAGGAAAGGTAACACCAATAAATTTGGAAGAAGACAAGCTGCAGAAGCTGCTGAATTAGCAAAGCAATTCTCTAACTATCCACCTGTCAGAGCTTCGATCCTAGACCAGCTACCAACCAAGGCTTAGGGTCTGGTCTGTCCTGCTATGACATTTAGTCTTAGGTTGCATTTCCTCGCACTAGGATTAGACTTGTGCTCTCCAAATCGCGCTCCTCCGCCCGAAGTCGTTGGCACAATGTGGGGTGTCGGAGTTGGTGAACGCTGGCCTGCATTCGGCGCTAACAGAAAGCAGGTTGTACCATCTACGGTCATACATATGATGTTAGCTCAGTCATGTTTGACTAAGACCTGACATTAGATCATCATCAAATGATGTATAGTTAGTGCATCATGCCATAAATGTAACACTATCATATTTGTTTATGAATGCATTTGTTATATTCGCAAAATGTAAAACACGCAGTGCACCTTGTAAATACACACTGTTTTGTATGGAATGGACGATAAACAATGAATTAATTGGTGCTCCCAGGTAAAGGCCCTTCTTTTCCATTAACGTTGGGTTGACGTCTGGGTCACATCGAAGGTTAGATTTTTTTTTTTTAATATTGAGGTGTGTGGTAAAGCACGTAAAGTAAAGTAGGGGTAGAGTAATTAAAGTAAAAATCTAAGTAACAAGTAAAATATGGTAAAGTAAAGTAAAGTTGAGTAGAGTAGAGTAGAGTAGAGTAGAGTAGAGTAGAGTAGAGTAGAGTAGAGTAGAGTAGAGTAGAGTAGAGTAGAGTAGAGTAAAAAGTAAAGTCAAGTTCAGTAAAAGGTAAAGTAAACGGTAAAGTAAAAAGTGACGTAAAGTAAAAAGTGACGTAAAGTGTAAAGTAAAGTAAAGTAAAGTAAAAAGTAAAGTTAAAAATAAAGTAAAGTAAAAAGTAAAGGACCATTTTACAGGCGTTAAAAGGCACTGGGCATATTTGTATAGCCCAGTGGACCTTCGGTGATTGATGTGGTCAGTATCACATCGTCCGCCTTTACTTCTCAAGGTATGTACTGGTACATAATTACTATTATATATTATATAAGTAAGTTAACAAAACTGACTTGACCAATATTGACGATGTGAGAAAAACGGCTGTGATTGATGCCGAACTCAATCGTCTTAACACTGATATTGTTGGCCTGCAGGAGACTCGCCTCGCTGAGGAAGGGTCACTCAGGGAAAATAATTACACCTTTTTTTGGAAAGGTAGAGGGCAGGCAGAAAAAAGGCAACACGGTGTGGGCTTTGCAGTGAAGAATTCGCTACTGGGAATGATTGAAATTCCAGCAGGAGGAAATGAAAGACTATTATCCCTGCGCTTGGCAACCTCTTGTGGTTTTGCCACCATTATTACTGCATATGCACCGACACTTCGATTCCTCTGATGATGTGAAGGATTCGTTCTATGAGGAGTTAGACTCCTTGATCAAGGCAGTTCCAAAATCTGACTACATTTATATGCTCGGTGATTTCAATGCTCGTGTGGGCAAGGACTCGAGTTCATGGCCAGTGTGCCTTGGAAAATACAACATCGGTCGCATGAATGAAAATGGGCAACGGCTGCTGGAGCATTGCACCAGTAATGACCTATGTATTACAAACTCCTTTTTTAAAACAAAAGAGATGCATAAGGTCACATGGAAACATCCAAGATCCGGCCATTGGCACCAGCTGGACTTCATCATCACACGGAGACAACATCTGAACCATATATCATTGACTCGAAGTTACCACAGTGCTGACTGTGATACGGATCATTCTTTGGTTGTTGCAAGGTTAGACTGAGACCAAAGAGAATCTACACAGCTAAACACAAATCTAGCCCCAGGATTAATATTATTAACACTCACGATCCTGAAAAGTGCTTTCAGTTTCAACAGCAACTTGAAGACGCTTTCACTGATACACCAGAAAATTGTACAGTAAATGAAAAGTGGGGTCAACTTAAGGAAACTCTTTATAAAACTGCCGTAGGGGTTTACGGCACTGTGGATCATAAAAGGCAGGACTGGTTTGCGGCCAACAGCCAGACTCTGCAGCCCTTGATTGATAAGAAGAAGATAGCTCTCTTAAGAAACAAGGAAAGACCAACGCGTAACACTCTGAGTGAGCTAAGGCAAGCTAGGAAGGATGTGCAAAAGGCTGCCAGGCAGTGTGCAAATGATTATTGGATCAAGTTATGTGAGTCCATTCAAATCGCAAGTGATAAGGGAAACATAAGAAGCATGTATGAAGGAATAAAGAAAGCCTGTGGTCCAGTGATCAAAAGAAGTGCACCATTGAAAACCTTGACTGGAGAAATCATCACTGATAAGAAACAGCAGATGGACAGATGGGTAGAGCACTATTTGGAGCTTTACTCAAGTGAGACCAAACTAGCGGATGATGCCCTCAACGCCATAGAGGCTCTACCAACTCTTGACCACCTGGACACACTTCCCACCATAACAGAAGTTAAGTGTGCTATAAATGAACTTGCATCTGGCAAGGCTCCAGGTAAGGATGGGATTCCAATAGAGGTTATCAGGAGTGGGCAAGACACACTCACTCTACAGATCCACCAGCTAATAGAGCTATGCTGGCGAGAAGGACAAGTCCCACAGGATTTCAAAGATTCAAGCATCATAACACTGTACAAGAACAAGGGCGATCGGAGCGACTGCAACAACTATAGGGGTATCTCACTTCTGTGTATTGTTGGAAAAGTATTTGCCAGAATTGTTCTGCGCAGACTTCAAGTCCTAGGAGATCAAGTCTACCCCGAATCACAGTGTGGCTTTCGACAGAACCGGTCTACCATTGATATGATATTCTCATTGCGACAAATGCAAGAAAAATGCCGTGAACAGAATCAACCACTGTTTATTGCCTTCATCGACCTCACAAAGGCATTTGATTTGGTCAGTCGTGAGGGTCTGTTCAAGGCACTAAAGAAGATTGGCTGCCCACCAACTCTTCTGTCCATTGTGGAATCGTTCCACACAGGCATGAAGGGTATAATCAAGTTTGATGGTGCAACTTCTGAAGAGTTTGAAATCAAGAGTGGAGTTAAGCAAGGTTGTGTACTAGCTTCCACCCTCTTTGGAATATTCTTTTCACTTCTACTGAAATATGCCTTTCGTGATCAGGATGGTGGTATATACATTCACTCACGCTCAGATGGCGGCCTCTACAATGCTCAGAGATTGAAGGCCAAGACCAAAATTAGGAGGGTACTGATCAGAGAGTTGCTTTTTGCAGATGATGCTGCAGTTACGACCCACTCTGAGGAAGAATTGCAATGTCTACTATCTGCATTCTCCAATGCTTGTTCTGAATTTGGTTTAACAATTAGCAAAAAGAAGACACAGATTATGTCACAAGGTGCACATGGGGTACCATCAATCTTTATTGACGACGCCGAACTAGAGATGGTAGACCATTTTACATATCTAGGATCAGTGGTAAATAGCAAATTATCCCTAGATCAGGAAATCAACATCCGGATTGGTAAGGCAGCAACAACAATGAACAGGTTAAGAAAAAGAGTCTGGGAGAACAGGAAGCTTACTGCCAAAACAAAAGTCCTTGTCTATCAAGCCTGTGTCCTTAGTACTCTTCTTATGGCAGTGAAACCTGGACAACTTACTCACACCAAGAGAAACGTTTAAACAGCTTTCATATGCGGTGTCTGCGAAGAATTCTTGGTATTAAGTGGCAAGACAAAATCACAAATACTGAAGTATTGGAAAGATCAGGTTGTGTGGCGGCTTATTCCATGCTCAGTCTTCGTAGACTTAGATGGTTAGGACATCTTAGTAGGATGGATGATGGTAGAATACCAAAAGACATCTTTTTTGGTGAATTACAGATGGGTAAGAGATCTCACGGTCGGCCTCTACTGCGATACAAAGATGTGTGTCAGCGGGACATGATTGATACAGGCATTGATGATGCACATTGGGAGCAAGTCGCCGCTGAACGTGTTGCATGGAGGGTAAACATCAGAAATGGAATAAAGACAAAGGAGAAAATCATTGCAGATAAGTCTCACACCGAGAGTGTGAGACGTAAGATGGTGCATGATGGTGGAAATGACCACGTGTTCACATGCACCCACTGTGAACGAACATTTACAGCGCGAATTGGCCTTATCAGTCACATTCGCTACCGCCATAGGTAAAGATTATTATGCCTTTTTAAAGCACAAACTATCGTCTGTCAAGACGGCAAGGTGCCAATGTAGAGTTAACAAAATCATACATTTAATAATAATTAAATTCATAAGGGCAACATATAAAGGCATCAAACGCAAAGTTCTTCGTGGCAGGTAACTTGTAGATATATTTCTCATCTTCATATTCTTCATCTTCATCAGACTATAGGCGTATAAGACAGCACAGTAATTGAAAGCTATAGTAACCTTCTTGGATTCGAACCTGACACCTCCAAATGACGACTCGCCTCGCTGCAGGAATAAGTGTACTTTGACGCATGATCAGTTAGACATCACCTAACTTGGGTGCGTAAATTACAAGTAACCGAGAAGTTGGAGTGCGTTCGTTTTAGGGCGAGGGACACTTGTGAAAGGGAAAGCTAGCCCAGACGCAAAAACCAATCTAGCAAAGACTACGATCTAGATCAAAGCGAGTGGACATAAAACAATCACACATAACACACACACACACACACACACACACACACACTCTCTCTCTCTCTCTCGCTTTCTCTCTCTCACTCTCTCTCTCTCTCTCACACACACACACACTCTCTCTCTCTCTCTCGCTTTCTCTCTCTCTCGCTTTCTCTCTCTCACTCTCTCTCTCTCTCTCTCTCTCTCTCTCTCTCCACACACGCGCACGCACACACACACACACACACAGAGAAAGAGAGAGAGAGGAGATGACTAATGTCTAGATTCGTGTATATTAACACTGTCTTTGTTCTGAAACTCAACATTTGTCGTTTCACGTTTTCAAGAACCCTTTAAACCAAAAACCAGGACACCAGAATTAGTTCTCATCGAACTTAAAACAGTCGACCTGCTGCTAGTTCCTCATAGTTCTACATGCCTACTGCCGGTAAGGCCTTTCTTAAGCGCGAAGTCAACCCCTGAACCAGCTCAGCACCTGGTCTAGTAGCCACCTTATCGTCAGCTCCGACCACGTGGTCTTTTGAAATGCACGCACGCACACCAATGGAGTGGTGCTGGTATTACTGCTCGAGAGCTTTGTCGTGTGCTTTGTTGTGTACTATACTGGGCCAAACGAGGGTTTTCAAACAGGGTTTTGGTAGCCCGGCAGGAATAAGTACCCAGTTTTGTAATGATTAAAATTCGTGGGATTAGTGTAAATCTGCGGTAAACAATATACAATAATTCAAAACAATGTTTTGCCGTAGTGAATTTGAATAACGAAGGCACAAACAATAGATTGCACGATTTATGGCCTGGCATATTTCGTTGCATCTCGTCAGGTCAATCAATCATGTGCAATGCCGGAAAGCGTGGGCGGTCATGACTCGCCATTTCACTCGATCACCAGCGTCGTGGATCAGCTCAGTGTTCCTGTCTCGTCTATGCCATGTGGCCAAGCCATCCAGGTATTTTCCTCTCGGTCTTCCTCTAGGTCCGTTCCCTTCGATCTTGCCAGTTGTCACTGAGTTCTCCAATCCATTTCTTCTCATAACATGTCCAAAAAATTTTGACTGTCTACGTCTAATTTCTCTAATCAATTAAAGATTTTCATTTGTCTCCTGTAGTACTTGATCATTGCTTTTTCTGGCTGTCCATAGTATTCTTTGCATTTTCCCCAGAAACCACATTTCTGCAGCAATCAGATGTTTTTCAGCCTGACTGCACATTGTCCAAGGTTCACATCCATACAAAAGAACAGACTCTATGTATCCCCTCAACACTCTTTTTCTCGTTTCAATTGACATCTTTTTATTGGTCAGAATGTTTTTCATCTTGCTAATCTCTTCAAGGCAACTCCCATCAGATGTTATGACTGTTCCGAGATAATTGTACCGATTCACTTGTTGAAGAATATTCCCATTTACTTGTATATTACATTGTGGTACTTCGTTTTTCCTAGTGATAACCATAACTTCTGTCTTCTTACAATTTAATTCCAACCCCAGCTTCTCATGTGTACAACAACCGCGTCTAATAATTGTTGTAGATCGTGTGCATTGTCTGCAATCAATACTGTATCATCTGCATATCTAATAATCTAATGTTATTGATGTTTCGTCCTCCAATGCTGATTCCATTTATATTTTCTACATTCCTGAAAATATTTTCACTGTATAGGGAAAAAAAGATCTGGAGACATTACACATCCATGCCTAACACCTCTCTTAATAGGTTGATATTGTCCCACTTCATTATCAACCCTTATGGCAGCTTGTTGTTTCCAATATATGTTTTTTATAAGTCTAATGTCTTTCCCATCAATTTATAGATCTGCAAGCATATCTACCATGCTGACATGTCTAACTCTATCAAAAGCCTTTGTGTAGTCAATAAAGGAAAGGTGTATATCCTTGTTTACTTCTATAGCACGTTCAATAACTGTTCGCAGCATATACACAGCATTTACTGTACCCTTTCCTTCTACAAACCCACATTGTTCTTCCCCTATTTCAGGTTGTATTTTCTTCCTCACTCTTTGCATGATAATTCGTAGCAAAATCTTTGTGATGTGGCTCATTATACTAATTGTTCTATGTTGATCGTCAGGTACATACTGCAAAACCAAACTAAAGCAAAAAGGTAAATCCTTCAGGCAAACATATGTAACACACATTTACCTGTAATTTTAATTGTCTACCATGGATATTTTAAAGTGACTGTTTGCACTAAGTTTGTTTTTGTAAATGAATGGCGATTGCCTCTGCCAGTTTTAACATGCGACCATTTTGTGTTTTAAACAACAACAACAACAACAACAACAAACGCATGGTACCTATAACAAGAAATAATGTTGCTTTGAAAAACAGTTACGGAAAACAAAGGACGTTTCGGCGATTAATCTTCATCAGCAAAACAAACATACAAAACACAACATATAAATATGGGGAAGACACTATTGTGACTACACCAAGGTATAATAACGGAATGAGTAGAATGGAAGGATTTATAAATTGAAAAGAATGAAAATAATAGGGGTACAATGGGGTGGGGGGATATACTACTTATCTCAGAATTCCCCACTGTGAAACTCAAGGCTGTGAAACAGTTTTGGAATGAACGAAGGGTTGCACCGGTCGCAATGCTCGTCTGTTAACTGTTATTTTCTGGTCAAGGGTGTCATTGTTTATATTTTTAAAAATAATTTGTCCACAAAGCTTGTTTCACCCTTATGTACCGCCATTGTTAATGTTACATCTTCAAAATGGTTGTTAGTTCCATAAAGCTCTTGGTCTTCTTACTCCGTATTCATCTAATGTGTAAAGAAGAAGAGAAAGAGGAGGGGATGAGGAAAAGGCGAGAGAAGAAGATGGAAAAGAACAAGAAAGAGAAGAAGACCAAGAAAATGAACCACCAATCAAATGATACTTGAAACAACTGAAATACCTTAAAGCTGTTTATTTAGTAACTGATTCAGCCTCGAAGGATAATATATCGCCAAAAGTGACCTCTCATATGGACAGAAGGACGATATATCACAATATTAGTGTCACTGTGTTATTTGCTTTGTTTCGTTGTAACTTCCGCAATTTCATTGCTCAGTGAACGGAAATTACATTAAATTACTTGTTCATTTGTTTGTGTACCATGTGTGGTCGAAACCTGTTTGTTTGTTTGGCACTGAATCTGTTACAGTACAAGATTGATTTATACGAATCTTAAGCTGACAACATTTAATCTTCCTTTTCTTGCAACTGCCCTTTCCTAATCTCGCCATAAAAATGGTGTCCCTTTGCCAGTCTGAAAACCACTGCGCGACCGTCCTCTAAGCCTTTATGCAGTTATTTGTAACTTGACCGACTGTGGCGGCCTTCTATTTGTCCTTCTTATGGTCGTGTTAGGTTTTACAAGCCGACCACCAAAACCTCTAAGGCAACGAAGAATGACTGGCCGCAGGGGTGGATTAACTGCTGTGGATAATAAACAGAGGCGTTTGGAATAACAGGGGTGAGACAGGAATGCCCTTTGTGGCCAATATTATTCTCTCTGACTAAAGGCCGGAGTGTCAAGAGGGCAGTTAGTATGACCAGAAATGAAATTCAATGGACTCCTCGGGCAAAGCGGTTTGGTGATCCGGGCTATACTGATGACGTTGCCTTCGTGTCGCATACACAAAATCAAATTTAGGGTAAATTAAACACACGGAATGGGAGGTCAAAACAATTAGATTGAAACGTTTAGAAAGGAAGAACAAAGGTGATGAGAATGAAACAAGTAAATCATAGCTGGAATTCCCTAAGCCAAACTTAGCTGCATGATGTTGGATCATATATGAATTTGCTAGCAATGACGACAAAAACGGGGGATTAAATGCAAGAGGATGGACTTCATTCCAATCGCTTTTATCCCATATCGCTGAGGTTCTTAGGCGGCACTGAAGTGTCATTCCATGTGATTGTACAATATCCTTGATTTCGACAATCCATTTCCTTCTCGGGCGTCCTCTTGCTCTCGTAGCAAATAACAAAACGGACCATATTTTTATGGGTGATGTGATAGGGATCACAGACTTTTACTTCCCGTGATATTTCTTGGTACCCATATTCTTCTTCTGTGTTTTGTTTTTTTCCGGACGTGATTGCGTTGTGCCTGTTTACAGCAGAGCTGCGTTCTTGCGCCGTTAGGTCGACACATCCGACTTCTGCTGGCATTTGTTGACCATGTTAACCTTCCCGGGTATACCATATTAGACCTGGGAACCCTAGTCAGTTTTGACAAATTCGATAGCACCATGCTGCGGATGGAACCCTGGACCAACGGTAGGACAAGCCAGCGTCTAGCCGCCACGACACCGTAGCTCCCTAAATATCGGTTATCCATTAAGCAAATGTCTCATCTCATCTCATCTCATCTCATCTCATCATGTTCCTCTTGTACCTTGCGGTGTCGAGGCGAAGTATAAAAATCGTGAGAGTGCCCGATTATGGGCTTCATATATCGATATTCCCATGGACTCTGCTATTCCCTCCATCCAACGTTTACGTGGTCGGCCTCTTCCTCTGTTTCCATCTGTTTACATCATTGCTTGTTGTGGTATGCTGTTGACTGGTAACCTACTTGCATGGCCAAACCATTTGACTTGTTGCTTTCTAATAAAATCTAGTGCTGCTTCAACCCCCACTTTAGTTCTGATTTCTTTATTTCTGATCTTATCTCTTCATGATACGCTGAGTATTCTTCTCAGGAACCTCATTTCTGTTGTTGTGATTTTTCTTTTCTCTTTTTCTGTCATTGTCCAGGTTTGGCATTGGTGGCATAGAGTTGGTAGGAAGATTGTGTTGTAAAGTGCTTTCTTAGTAGTTATTGATACATGTTTGTTCTTTAGTATTGGTGCCATTTGTCCAATGAGTTGATTTGTCTTATTGCACCCTATTTTCGATCTCGTCTTCTGATCTGCCATTTGATGATACTATACTTCCTAGGTACTTGAAACTCTTAGATTAAGCAAATGTATCTCGTCAAAATGTGTTGGTCACGTTATGAGCAGAAATAAACTGGAGAACTTGGTAACAACTGGCAAGATCCAGGGGAAAAGAACAAGGGGAAGGCAGAGAAGTAAATACCTGGATGGCTTCGCCACGTGGTATGGTCGAGACAAGAACGCAGTGCTGAACCATGACTTTAATGACAGTGTGAGATGGCGAAACATGACTGCCCACACTTATCGGCATGACACATGATAAATTAATCTATTACTAGGTAACACATGTGTATATGGTGTTCCCTTTAAAAGTATTTTGCAGCGCCATGGCAGGACGTTGCCATCAACCCCGGATTGATAATCTAGGCAATTTTAAGTTCAGTAGTTTGCCATTAACTGCGCTGGTAATGTTATGGGCATGGTCAGACATAGGTTCGAATCCTGGGCTCGTCGCTCGCCAAGGTGAGGGAAAGATTGCCCACGTATTCCTCCTTGCTCCCAGACCTTCAAAAGGGGGTCAGCATGACCGAATGGATAAGAACGCAAGTGATGCCGTGGTAAGGGGTTCAAACCCCTACACCGGATATCTGGACTAAAATGTTGATCTCTCGTCCTTGACTTGGGGACGTAAATTACACATACCTCTAGAGTCAGAGTGATAGCGAAGAACATTTTTTTTTTTTAATTGCATATCATTTTTACAGGATATCGCTGTCAAGACCAGCATTTTACTGCTGTTGTTGATGTCTTGGCAAGTTTACGTTCAGTAGTTTTCCAATGCTTTCGGATGACCGGTTCCCATGCCAACTCGTTAAAACCCAGCGCAAAGCGGTCTGCTGCCAAATCGGTCGCAGCTGTGTTTCGAACGCGGGTAAGCGGGCTTACAAATCGCGTTCGTAAATACTTCGCCACGGAAGTCATCCACACTGTTAATTGGGAAAGCTAATCTAGACGCAACATTCAGCCCAGCACTGCTAGAAGTAGTGTGTGTGTGTGCACTTCGCTTGGGTTCAAGGCCAGCCAGCGCAAATAAAACAAAGACTTCAAAATGTGATGGCGCAAACACGTGACAGAACAGGACATTGCTTCGGGACAGTTTAATTGTAAGTTGACCATTGCTGTCTGGACGTGTGGGTCAGTGTTTGAGTACAACTTGTGGTGTCTAGCACCCATTGCCCCACGGTCAGCGGACGTGACATTTCACTGACTCAGTACCAAACACAATGTAGGTTTAGACCAAATGTCATACACAATCACATGATGTTAAAGTAAGAATGAAATTAGTGGCGCTCCGCAGTTGTGTTATGTGAAGTTGCATTACTTGGTGTTATTTTATATTTTCTACAATCAAACGAACATTATAATGTAAATGTCCGTTTACCGAACATTGAAATTGTGGAAGATACACGAAACAAAACAAATACACGATGACCATAGTGTAGCGACAAATCGTCCTTCTGTTTAAATGGGAGGTCACTGTTATCCCTTAAGCTGTTTAAAAAAAAACAACAACAACACACGCGCGCGCGCGCAGACACACACACACACACACACACACACACACACACACACACACACACACACACACACACACAAACGAAGAGGCAAAACTCAGGAACCAAAACAGGCGCCAAAAAACCCAGAATGCATGTTCAATATTCAGATCATGAGAAATAAAGGACGGGAAGTGGAAACAAACCATTGCAGCTCACGTGTGACCTCGAAATCAGCACCTGTTTCTTTCTCTCTCACACTCGCGCCATTTCTTTATTCCATCATGTTGTCTTTGTTTGGTTTCCAGCGACGTTTCAGCCGCACACGCGCACTTGAGATAACCCTCTTTCTACCGGCGCCTGCCTGAGCGTGTTTTACCGGAGACCAACTTCCGTTGAGCACTAAGCAATTAAATAGGTTACATTCGCGATGACAGATGGCTGGTCGGGGCTTGCTCCGAGTAAAGTTCCTATTTTTGGAGTTTCCGTTGACTACGATACAAGTCCCGACAAGTCGACTGTCCTTATCAAAGAAACCCCCGCAAACTAGGTCCCTTAAAACGTGTACAAGCCAGGCACGGTAGCTAATTGAGCGCCGATTGGCTTAAACGAGTCCCCAAGTCAAATCTGATTGGTAGGTGACTGTCAACTGTTTTCGTCATGCTACAACTTGTCCTGGGAACTCCCGAAAATTTCAGTAGTATTTAAACGTTGGTCCTACGACACGGTGCCACATTTAGTTAAACGTTTTCACGGGATCACTAGTCGAGGAAATATTTACACTAGACAGTCTCAGTGTACTACAAGAAATGAACATTCATCAAACTTATCACTAATATCAGTTCTGATAAATGCAAAATTAACAGTTTCCCAGTTTTAATTGATAAACAACATTCAGGGATTTATTTTTCCTTTCTTTGCAGTTCTTGATTGTGACCAAACCCATTTACATAATCTAAAGGTAAGTCGCTAATTGTGCTTTGATATATATTAATAATAAACAAATATATAGGGGTATTGGGTTAGGACAAGGGGTGTCAGAGTGGCTCAGAGATTAATATGTTCGTTGCTGGTGCGCGCAAATATGGTTCTGTTCAGGACTCGATTTTAGCTGCTTGGTTAGCTAGTTGGTTGGATAGATGGTTGGTTAGCTAGTTGGTTGGTTAGTTAGTTGGTTAGCTAGTCGGTTGGTTAGCTACTTATTTGGTTAGCTAGTTAGTTGGTTACTTGGTTGGTTAGTTAGTTGGTCAGTTATTTAATTGATTAGTTGGGTACTTAGTTGGTTAGATAGGTGAGTGCTTTGTTAGTAGGATAGTTGGTTGGTTGGTTAGTTGTTTGGTTGGTTGGTTAGTTTGTTGGTTAGCGAGTTAGTTATTTGGTTAGACTATCCCCCACCCTCTTTGGGATATACTTTTCACTTCTACTGAAATATGCCTTTTGTGATCAGGATGACGGTATATACATTCACTCACGCTCAGATGGTGGCCTCTATAATGCTCAGAGATTGAAGGCCAAGACCAAAATTAGCAGAGTACTAATCAGAGAGTTGCTTTTTGCGGATGATGCGACCCACTCTGAGGAAGAATTACAACATCTACTATCTGCATTCTCCAATGCTTGTTCTGAATTTGGTTTAACAATTAACAAAAAGAAGACACAGATTATGTCACAAAGTGCACATGGTGTACCATCAATCTTTATTGACGACGCCGAACTGGAGATAGTAGACCATTTTACATATCTAGGATCAGAGGTAAATAGCAAATTATCCCTCGATCAGGAAATCAACATCAGGATTGGCAAGGCAGCAACAACAATGAACATGTTAGCAAAAAGAGTCTGGGAGAACAGGAAGCTTACTGCCAAAACAAAAGTCCTCGTCTACCAAGCCTGTGTCCTTAGTACTCTTCTTTATGGCAGTGAAACCTGGACAACTTACTCACGCCAAGAGAAACGTTTAAACAGCTTTCATATGCGGTGTCTGCGAAGAATACTTGGTATTAAGTGGCAAGACAAAATCACAAAAACTGAAGTATTGGAAAGATCAGGTTGTGTGACAGTGTATTCCATGCTCAGTCTTCGTAGGCTTAGATGGATAGGACACGTTAGGAGGATGGATGATGGTAGAATACCAAAGGACATCTTTTTTGGTGAATTACAGACGGGTAGGAGATCTCAGGGTCGGCCTCTACTACGATACAAAGATGTGTGTAAGCGGGACATGATTGATACAGGCAAAGACAAAGGAGAAAATGATTGCAGATAAATCACACACAGAGCGTGAGAGACGTAAGATGGTGCAAAATGGTGGAAGTGACCATGTTTTCACCTGCACCTACTGTGGGCAAACATTTGCAACAAGAATTGGCCTTACCAGCCACACTCGCCACCGCCATGGATCGTAGTTATTAAGCCTTTTTGAAGCACAATGTACCAAACTATCGTCTGTCAAGACGGAAAGGTGCCAATGTAATATTTGGTTAGAGAATTGGCTAGTTGGTTGGTTAGTTCGAGAATTGGCTAGTTAGTTAGTTAGTTAGAGAATTGATTAGTTGGTTGGTTAGTTGGTTTATTGGTTGATCAGCAGATTTTGCTCATTGGACATCGGATAGTTAGTCCATTAGTACCCGGACTCCCTCCTCAGTAACTCCCTCAGCGTATAGCGACCTAGACCAGGTCTGCGTAAGTGTTACTGGTATAGCGACCGTCGTTAGCCTAGTTGACAGGGAGTTACTCTGATCATGTCTTGGGCGCGGTTCGAATCCTGCTTTCGTCGTGTAGCTAATTGAGGAAACGACTGACCATCTACTGTGTTGTGCATACAGGGCTACAACATGCGATAGTTCTAGCACACAGGTTCCTGTGTCGAGTTTTGTTCTACGAGACTGGTTTGCACACATTTGTAACCTCGCTGATGTAAATGAGCTCGTGCACAGCGCTGGGATTCTCCTTGTGTGTTCTACTAGAGGAGACTAGAGCACTGATGACGACATATAATGAGTGATGAAAGTGAACCGTGATTAAGAACACAGGGACATTAAGGTAGAGATATCCCTGAATAGTGACTGCCATGTGATGTCGTGAAGTAGCAAGCTTTCAGATGTTCTCGGCCACAACATTTCCTGGTACCTGGGTCCTTTTAACACCCTAACCCGCACCCAGCTGGTCGGCAGGGAAGAGATATACATATATACATACATATAGATAGATAAATATACACATATTCATACAAATAGATAGACTACATATATACATACATAGAGATGGATAAATATACACAGATACATACATATAGATAGATATACATACATATAGATAGACAAATATAATATACACATATACATACATTTAGATAGATATACATATATACATATAGATAGATAAATATACATTTATACATACATGTATATATATATATATATATATATATATATATATATATATATATATATAT
Organism: Cepaea nemoralis; assembly: GCA_014155875.1. Lineage (NCBI taxonomy): Eukaryota > Metazoa > Mollusca > Gastropoda > Stylommatophora > Helicidae > Cepaea > Cepaea nemoralis. Next base: position 100,237 of record JACEFZ010028052.1, read on the forward strand.
ATATATATATATATATATACACACACACATATATACTTTCATATAGATAGGCATACCTTTTTATTATAAAGTTGCATATCCCTTACACTTGGAATCAACGACTGGCAAGAGAAGGTCCACCAGAGAGACGAATGGAGACGGATTGTATTTGCAGCAAAGAACCTCAATGGCTCGGAACGCTGAAGAAGAAGAAGATATCCCTTACAGGACATTGCAGTCAACACCAGCATTTTCCAGCTGTTGTTGATGTTCTTGGCAAGATTGCACTCAGTAGTTTGCCATTGCTTTCTGAGCAACCGATTTACATGATACCCTCCGTAAGTAACCAGCGCGGCGTGATCCACTGCCGATTTTCTCGCGCAGCTGTGTTCCTCACGTGGATATACGGGATTACGGAGAAAGTCGTTAACATCTTCGCCAGGGAGACCGGCAGATATACATATATACATATAAATAGATAGATATGCATATATACATACATATAAATTGATATATTGATATACATATATACATACATATAGATAGATACATGTAGCAAATCGCTGCTGATCGCTTTGCATGGAGGGGAAAGATCAGGAATAAAGACAAAGTAGAAAATGACTTCTGAAAGGTCAGACACTGAGCACTTAAGACAGCAGATAGTGTGTGATGATGGAAATGACCATATGTTCGCATGCATCCACAGTGGACGAACATTTACAGCGCATATTGGTCTGATCAGTCACATTCGCTACCGCCATGGGTTAAAGTCATTATATAAGATTTTTTTTGTTTTTTGTTTTTGGTTTTGTTTTAACAATGTAACAAATTATCGTCTTTTAAGACGGTAATGTGGCTGCGTGTGTGTGTGTGTGTGTTTCTGTGTGTGTGCACGCAGAGAGAGAGAGAGAGAGAGAGAGAGAGAGAGAGAGAGAGAGAGAGAGAGAGAGAGAGAGAGAGATGGTTTTTAGTGCTTAGGAAACTTCATAATATCTTAATCCAGACGTACACTATAATATCTTCAAGTTTGCTGAAAGGTAAAATACAGAAAGCAAGGGGCGATTTGATATCAATAGGAAAATCATTGGACGTCAAGTTCAACGTAGCACTAAACTTAGAATTTGTAACTCCGGTGTTACATCGATACTAGTTTATGGGGCAGAAACTGGAAAACTGTCAGCTACCGCCTATAGTTCCTTGCGGTGAAGGACAGCGGGTCTTGAGCCCTGCTCAAGCGCCTGGCTAGTGCAGTCGCCGCGAACTGTACATGTTAGAGTTTTCTTCTGTCTGTCTGTCTGTCTGTCTGTCTGTCTGTCTCTGTCTCTCTCTCTCTCTCTCTCTCTCTCTCTCTCTCTCTCTCTCTCTCTCTCTCTCTCTCTCTCTCTCTTCCCCCCCCCCCCCCCTCCTTTCCATTCCCAAACCTTGACAGAAAAAATACACACCTTACACCAGGTGTCGAACCCGGGCCTCTCGAAGAAGATCTATTCGATAAGCAGCTCCTTGCTCCTTTCATGTAGAACAACAAATGACATTACTAGAGAGCAACTAATAGCATTACTGGAGAACAACTAATATAATTATTGGAGAGCAACTAATAGCATTACTGGAGAACAACTAATATAATTATTGGAGAGCAACTAATAGCATTACTGGAGAACAACTAATATAATTATTGGAGAGCAACTAATAGCATTACTGGAGAACAACTAATATAATTATTGGAGAGCAACTAATAGCATTACTGGAGAACAACTAATACAATTACTGGAGAACAACTAATACAATTACTTGAGAACAACTAATACAATTACTGGAGAACAACTAATAGCATTACTGGAGAAAAACTAATAGCATTACTGGAGAACAACTAATAGCATTAACTGGAGAACAACTAATAGAATAACTGGAGTACAACTAATAGAATAACTGGAGTACAACTAATAGAATAACTGGAGAACAACTAATACAATTACTGGAGAACAACTAATACAATTACTGGAGTACAACTAATACAATTACTGGAGAACAACTAATACAATAACTGGAGAACAACTAATACAATTACTGGAGAACAACTAATACAATTACTGGAGAACAACTAATACAATTACTGGAGAACAACTAATACAATTACTGGAGAACAACTAATAGCATTACTGGAGAACTATCAACTGTCATTTACTGCCAATATAGTACCTTGCTGTGTATGGTGGGTGTGTGTGTGTGGGGGGGGGGGGGGGGGGGGTCTTTGAGCCTGAGGAAAGAGGCCGCCTGGCTAGTGCAGTCGCCGCGAAATGTGAAGGTTGGGATTTTATTTTTGCCCTCGATAGAAAAAAATCCCACACCTAACTGAAGATTCGAACCCGGGTCTCCTGAAGGAGAATCCGGCGTTCTAGCCACTCGGCCAACCGCTACTGGAGATTTTTTTTTTTTTTTTTTTCATATCCCTTACAGGACGTTGCAGTCAACATCAGCATTTTTCAGCTGCTGTTGATGTACCAGACAAGATTACGCTCAGTAGTTTGCTATTGCTTACTGGAGAATAACTAATAAAATTACGAATAAACTAAACACATTCAGTAACTGTTGCCTGCACAGAATGGTGGAACTAAAATGGTACGATAGAACCACAGATGTGGATATCGTAGAGAAAACTAAACAAATCCCATGAACCTAGAGGTGAGGGAAAGATGCTATCGCTGGATAGGGGACACACTGGGAAAACATGAGGGCAGTGTCATTGGACACTCTCTGGGAAAACATGAGGGCAGTGTCATTGGACACTCTCTGGGAAAACATGAGGGCAGTGTCATTGGACACTCTCTGTGAAAACATGAGGGCAGTGTCATTGGACACTCTCTGGGAAACCATGAGGGCAGTGTCATTGGACACTCTCTGGGAAACCATGAGGGCAGTGTCATTGGACACTCTCTGGGAAAACATGAGGGCAGTGTCATTGGACACTCTCTGGGAAAACATGAGGGCAGTGTCATTGGACACTCTCTGTGAAAACATGAGGGCAGTGTCATTGGACACTCTCTGGGAAACCATGAGGGCAGTGTCATTGGACACTCTCTGGGAAACCATGAGGGCAGTGTCATTGGACACTCTCTGGGAAAACATGAGGGCAGTGTCATTGGACACTCTCTGGGAAAACATGAGGGCAGTGTCATTGGACACTCTCTGTGAAAACATAAGGGCAGTGTCATTGGACACTCTCTGTGAAAACATGAGGGCAGTGTCATTGGACACTCTCTGGGAAAACATGAGGGCAGTGTCATTGGACACTCTCTGGGAAAACATAAGGGCAGTGTCATTGGACACTCTCTGGGAAAACATGAGGGCAGTGTCATTGGACACTCTCTGTGAAAACATAAGGGCAGTGTCATTGGACACTCTCTGTGAAAACATAAGGGCAGTGTCATTGGACACTCTCTGGGAAAACATGAGGGCAGTGTCATTGGACACTCTCTGGGAAAACATGAGGGCAGTGTCATTGGACACTCTCTGGGAAAACATGAGGGCAGTGTCATTGGACACTCTCTGGGAAAACATGAGGGCAGTGTCATTGGACACTCTCTGGGAAAACATAAGGGCAGTGTCATTGGACACTCTCTGTGAAAACATGAGGGCAGTGTCATTGGACACTCTCTGTGAAAACATGAGGGCAGTGTCATCGGACACTCTCTGTGAAAACATGAGGGCAGTGTCATTGGACACTCTCTGTGAAAACATGAGGGCAGTGTCATTGGACACTCTCTGTGAAAACATGAGGGCAGTGTCATTGGACACTCTCTGTGAAAACATGAGGGCAGTGTCATTGGACACTCTCTGGGAAAACATGAGGGCAGTGTCATTAGACACTCTCTGTGAAAACATGAGGGCAATGTCATTGGACACTCTCTCTGGAACCACAAGGCAAATGAAATATCGGGAGACCTAAAAACGCAATGAGGAGAGAATTACAGACAGATGAATAATGTGGGAGGACATGGAGGGAGCTGCGTTAGATGGTAAAAGATAGGACGTGGGTTGGTTGAGGGCCTACGGCTCAAGAGGGGATAAAGGGCAGAAGAATAAGAGGAAGAAGAAGAGGGGAAAGAAGAAGAAGAAGACCCATGGCATATGGTGCCGTCGAAGTTTGAAGTGTTAGGCCTGCGCATATTCTAGATCACGAAGTCGGACGGGCAGTTCTCTTCGTCGTCGCATTTCCCTTCCCGAGCATTCTGGAAATTTCGATGGAAAAGGCTTGTTTCAGCATTTGTTTGAGCAGGCTGGTATTCCCCACTATGAGACGAACACAGTTTGATATGTGTGACTCAGATAGCCATACTTTTTTTTTTAAGTTTCATCTTTATTATAGGGTGTATTTTAAATGACTGTCGAGTTTTTGAAAATATTGCCGTTCCAAGTTTTGTAATCACCCGCTGTGGAGTTCATGCAACATAAAATGTAAATACAAAACATGGAACAGCAATATTTCCAAACACCCCACAGCCATTAAAAATACACCCTGTATCTAATTTAGCCGGCTCTGTGGCGAAGGAGAATAGGGCGCAATTCGTAATCCCACATACCGCGTTCGGAACACAGTTGCTGGGGATTTGGAAGCGTTGGTTTCCATACAAAGGTATGCGTGCCGGTCATTCAGAAAGCAATGGTAAACCACTGCACGTAAAATTGCCAAGAAATTACAAATAGTTAAAAAAAAATGCTGGGTTTGACTACGACGTCCTGTAAAGAATATGCAACTAACTAATTAGCTTAGATCTGTTTGTGTTGTTC